>CM056389.1:32966543-32991543 GCA_029718625.1 Synaphobranchus kaupii | reverse complement strand
AGGGAAATATGAAAAAAAGAAGTGATGGGAAGAAAAGAGGTAAAGAAGAGAGAGATGAGGGGACAGATACAAGAAGGATTCAAGAGAAGGTAGAAGAGATAAAAATGAGTTATAGGAGAGAAGATAATGCTGTACACCGTGTACCACATCCAGAGTTCACCTAGCATTTCAGTAGTCAGCCTAATTAACATGGAGGAACTGAACGTTCCCACTCTTGCAGCTGGTACCAAAATGGGCATGCGCACACACACACCTGTACCTGTGTGTAGGGGAGTACTGAGTGTTCTCACTTTGTGACAGCAGGCTGAGATATTGAGTCTTCCGTTATTTTATTGAAGGGATAAAAGCAATCCGTACGCAGCACACTTCCGTAGTCCACATCTGAGGCCTTCTATGTCACTCCTAATGAATGACTTTGTTACAGGTGTAAATCCTCTCCAGTGTAAATTACTGAATGTCTATAAAATATAAAGTACATTTCCAACTCATCTATATTTCTAATACCATTGACACTTTATTAAATCTGATTCACAGGGTGTCCGCGGGTCATTAAAAAGTCTTAAATAGTCTTAAATTCAATTTATTAAAAAAAGGCCTTAAAATGTATTAAATTGTATTAAATTCGTTTTTGAAAGGTCTTAAATATTTTTTGAGGCGATGTGTTCCCAATCTCACTATACGGTGTGATTGAGTTTTGCCAAATGATAAACTGAAAGAAAACCAAATACGATAGAAACTACGCAAGGATCCTTTTTAGGTGAAGTTCGCGGGTGCTTCTACGTTACCAAGCAACCTAAACTGTTCCACAGTAATAGGCTACTGTCAGTAGGAGCGATTCTGACAAGATGGCTTTCTGCTAAATTTCTGCTTCGGATTCAGTCAAGGGAGGTAACAACCTAATCTAAGCCAAGCTAGCAAACTAACGGATTCATGGGTAAATGCAAGTTTAACGATACATGGCTTGAGAAAAGCGAATACTCATGGTTAAAACCCATAACATGGTTAAAACCCGTTACAGGGATCACTCATTGGCAGCTGAAGGTAGTGGGGATTATTTTTTTATTGTATAGCTGATTATCTCGCGAAATTCATCTGTGTGCAAAGCTATTTTTCATTGACCGCGCAGTTTATTTGAGCTGTTTTGGCGCCATGAACTGGTTTTCTTTGCAGCGCTTATTTGCAGCTACAGCCCACACTCGTGTTGCCGCAAATTCGAACATCTCTTCTTGTATTTGCCCTGTCAAGACAGGTGGTGTGGTGAAAATGTGGCATGGAATTGAATGCAGTACACATGCAGTAGACACCGAGCATTCCATTCCATTACACATTTTTGCCACACCGCCTGTCTTAGCGCACTGGAGTAAGAGCCTGAAAATATCGCCCATTGTCTTCTCCAGTTAGGCGTACTGCTCCCTTTCAAGAGCATCCGGTGGTTTGTGGAATACCAGAACCACTTCTGCTAACTTAATTCTTGACAATATTACATACTCAGTTGCGAAGAGTGTATCTCACTTTTCATGCTTATTTTTGTTGCAAGTTTGGTCTTAAATTTCATTCTAGGTGGCATTAAAAATGTCTTAAAAAGTCTTAAAATTAACTTCTTGATACCTGCAGACACCCTGGATTCAGTGCATTTATAAATTGAATATTTGGCAAACAACATTTACCTTTTTATAACCAGCACTTCAAATGTAAATCTTCTTTATTCTTTTTGGTAATTGGTGTTTTAAATTATGCAATGTACCTTAGAGTAGCTTTTGGAATAGTCTTTACTCTTTTTTATATAATATTGCAATTTTAGTGTATGTTTTTTATTGTGCAATAGTTTTTGTGTGCAATGAAGGATATTTAGAGAAGATTGTGATGACCTGCTTGGTTTGTAATGACATGTATACTATAGGAGCATTGGGGGTGTCACTAAAGCAAGAAAATTCACTTCACGTTACTCCAAAGCAGCTTGTACAGCTGCTAAATATCCAACATATCCTTCAGTCGTTATTTAATCGATGAAATATGCACAAACTGACATGATATCAGAAACCCAAGAGATAAGGGTGCATAGAAAATGGCTTCTTCACAATGAAGATGAATAAATATAATAATATACACTGGATATGAGCCGGACACTATTCAGATGGCTGCACTGGGATGTCGTTTCAGATTGGTTGTGTACAGTGACTATATCTGCGCATCGCTGGTTTAGGATCATTGGGTTGTGTACAGTGGCTGTATCTGCGCATTGCTGGTTTAGGATCATTGGGTTGTGTACAGTGACTATATCTGCGCATCGCTGGTTTAGGATCATTGGGTTGTGTACAGTGACTATATCTGCGCATCGCTGGTTTAGGATCATTGGTCTTACGCTTTTCCTCCCTCTCTTCCTCTCTCTCTGCTGTAATAGATTGTGCTCCAGCTACCCACAGAAACTTCTGGTCCCAGTGTGGATCACTGATAAAGAGCTGGAGAGTGTGGGTTCCTTCAGGTCCTGGAAGAGGATTCCTGTTGTGGTGTACAGGTGGGCCCATTTGAACATACACGCAGACAAGTACACATACACAGAGACACATAATCTCTCTCACTGTCACACACACACACACACACACACACAGGTAAACACACTCCAGAAGATTTAGTCCATGACCAAGATGTAGTCCCTGAATTTGTTGCAGACTAGCACTCCCCTGCTCTATACACAGTTTGTCTGGGTGTTGGTGCACTGGACCAGGACCTTCCAGGACGAAATGTGTAGCTCATTTGTTGTCCAGTGACGCGCTCACCGCATTGACTGCGTGCCCTGCTCTGTTGCAACGCTTCAGGCACCAGCGTAACGGGGCGGTGATTGCGCGCTGCAGCCAGCCCGAGATCAGCTGGTGGGGCTGGAGGAACAAGGAGGATGAGTACCTGGTGACCTCCATCGCCAAGGCCTGCCTGCTGGACCCCGGCACCCGCTCCATCTGCAGGCCCCGTGGGGAGGGCGGGGACACCTCTGACAGCGACTTCGGTAAGTCTGCATCAGTAAACCGCGGCGTGGCTCTTTGAGTGGAACGGGCTGCTAAATCACTGTACTGGTACCGAGGCCTGGCCATGCCTGTGGTGACTGCAGCCTACATGCGCTCACAGCGCATTTCAGACTTCCTGAAGTTTGTTCGCTAGCCTTTATCGCTCACGGCTGGTGCGATACACAATTAGCCGAGTATTTTACCTCTGGGCTAAAGTGTATTTTTCATGCGCTCAAAGTCATGTGTAACTGACTGCAGCCTGCATGCGCTCAAAGTCATGTGTAACTGAATGCAGCCTGCATGCGCTCAAAGTCATGTGTAACTAACTGCAGCCTGCATGCGCTCAAAGTCATGTGTAACCGAATGCAGCCTGCATGCGCTCAAAGTCATGTGTAACTGACTGCAGCCTGCATGCGCTCAAAGTCATGTGTAACTGAATGCAGCCTGCATGCGCTCAGTCGAAAAATGGCTGCACATTTTATATGGGGAGAAAAACGAAATCTGATTCAAATTTATTCCAAGTTTTTTCTCTTTAATAAATGCAGAGTACAACTTCAGAGTGCAAAGGAAAAGAACTGTACACGTAAGCTTAGGCAGAAATCCAGAGCCATCGTTTTCGCTTCTGGAGAAATGCCCAAAATGTTAAATGTCACATCAAAGCCAAGCTGCTTTTGTTCAGACACCTCGGCTTTTGTTCAGACCGTCTCAGTTACCCCTGTCGGGTGGAAAAAGACAGCGGAAATGGCCTCTAATCGCCCTGCTCACCGGTAATGAGCTCATATATTCACCTGCCCAACAGGCGACCCAATTAAATTCCTGGGTACAATGAGCTGAAACAATCGTGGCCGTGGAGACGATTCCTAAAATAACCCCCTTTGGGAAACCGCCATGTCAGTTACACACCACAGACTGACACATGCACTGGGACGGAGAGGAAATTACCGCCAAGATGGCCGGATGATCGCAGACAGAATCTCATTGTGTGTTGAATGCACGGTAGGGAGGGAGTGGTTTTTCCTTTTTTTTTTTCTTTCTGGGTTTTGTTTTTTGTTTGCTGCTTTGTTTTTGTGTTTGGGGCCAAGAATGCCGGCCTGTGGGCGCGAGTCACTTGATCTCTGTGCAAGTGACATTGTAATGAATGGGAATGAGGCCACGGGGGGGGGGGGGGTTGGGTAAAAAACACACATCTGAAGTGTTCCTTTGAGTGTTTAACGGCCTTCTGGCTGGCTGCTGAAACTCCTTGTGTTCTAACTAAAGCTGTTTTTTTATAAGTTCTGGCCAGTAAATGTACCCACTAGTATTTATTTAAAGATGATTTCTTTGAAAGCACAGTGTGTTTGTTATTGTATGAAGAAAATGTAGCTCTGAGTGGGCCAGTAATGGCACTCACCACACAGACTCATGCTGTGGGTGCTCCTGACTAAAGCTGATGTTCTCCACTCCTGTAAGTCGCTCTGGTTAAGTGCGTATGCTAAGTGGCTGTAATGTAAAACGCAAAGTTCAGCTCGTGGTCCCTCAGTTGGTTCTGTGAAATGGCGGCCAGCGTGTCGCAGACCAAAATGTGATGTCATCGGTTTCAGGAAGCACCATTGATCGCCTCAGCGCAGTGTTATCGACCCCTCAACTAACGCTGGACCCCCCCCCCCCCCCCCATCCGCCCCTCCCTCCCTCTCACACACAGACTCGTCTCTGACTGTCTGCCCGAGCCCCGATGCCAGCGGCTCACCGCAGAAGCTCCTCATCCTGGATGCCCGCTCCTACACCGCCGCCGTGGCCAACCGTGCCAAGGGGGGCGGCTGTGAGTGCGAAGGTCAGTGCCAGCGGTGCCAGCCCCTCCATGCCCTCCCCCTCAGCACCCCTCACCCCACGGCTCCCCCCAGAGTCCCCACCCCCAATTCACTAAATAGGACGGACATACCTGTTGGGTCTGGCACACGCCCTGTCTCATCACTCATCTCCTGCTGCTTTCATAGAACTGGAGACAGAATAACAGCTGACTCAATGGGCCTCATGCAAGAACATTCTCTTATTTTTCTCTTAACTTTCTCTTATTTTCGTTCTTGAGAGATGTTTGTACGAGGACTTCACGTCGGATTCACCAAATGGTCTAAACCTCCAGAAATATTCGTACATGCCAGTGTAAATTCACCTGTTCTTAAATAAGCGCGTATTCATGTGAATTCCCCATTGGCATGATTAACGCCCCCAAAATGCCATATAGGGCCAGCTGTCCTGCCCCGTCCCCAGAAGATGCGTTCATAAATCTGAATGCCTAAAACGAGGTTGAGGAAAAAAGGAAAAAAGACAAGTTCAAGAGACATCCCACATGCACTGCACTAAGCAGTCATGCCCTTTCCTGGCCTCAGCCAGTGAATCACATGGGGGGGGAAAAATTATGTTAATCAAAAAAAAGAGACTAATTGGTCATTCACGGGCTGGAGTGAAACGAGATGTATTTCAAATTGATAATATCAAGTCACACGCTCCTGTCCACCAGAAATCTAGCAAGGATGTGTTTTTAATCTAGCCTTGGACTTTGATGGGAGTTGTAGGCTATTGTTTTCGATTGAGGAAAGTAAATTCAGGGTGCTTGCTATACATCTATATGTAGCCTACCATAAATATTTCATATAATTTTAACAATAAAAACACAAAATGCCAGGATAATTGAAACATGGTGATGCAATTATGGTGAGCAATTTATAAATTCAAACTAATTTTTTCTTTTAAATAATCAACATTAAAACAACTCAGTTTCTGGGAATATAATTTAGACCTATTTGCTTTGTGCGTAAGTCATAAGACAGGTCGCGACCACTCTGTGTTCTTACATATGAGTGAATCCAAGATAAGAGGAAAATGGTGAATAGAATAGAATAACTTTTATTTTCCCGTTAGGGAACTTCAGTTGTAGTTTCCAGCAGTAAAGCAGACAGACAGTGGGGCAGACCCACAAACACAAACAAACATGTTAAATAAAGACATTCAATTAAATCAGATGTTTCACATTATAGTGAAGGTATATGTGATTATGATTAAAATTACTATTATTATTATTAGTATTATGATCAAAATTATATTATATTCAATTAATTAAATATTAATTATGATGAAAAATTCAGCCTCAAATGCACATAAATGGTGAATGGTATAAAATTATGTAAACCGTTCTTACCTGTCACATAAGGTGATTTGTGTGTGCGAGTGTTTCTTGCATGAGGCCCAGTGAGTAAATGATGGTTAGATTTGGGTCAGTGTAAGGGTGTCCACATCTGCCCACCCGAATCCCCCTAAGCCCCACCACCAGTGACCTCATCAGAGGGTCACCCCTCACGGGGTGCTGACAGTTTGTTGCTGACTCTGCTTTTCTGTGCATCTGTAGAATACTACCCCAACTGTGAGGTGATGTTCATGGGCATGGCTAACATCCACTCCATCAGAAACAGCTTCCAGTCCCTGCGTGCCGTCTGCAGCCAGATCCCCGACCCTGGAAAGTAAGTGCATCTGCCCGGGATGGAGAAATGTGTCCGGTCTCCTGGTAAACTATGTCTGCGGGGATTAGCTGCACATACCATCTTTGCGATGGCAGTTGACAACATTGGTATCGCCTTCACACCGGAGATGTGCTATTCTTAAAATTGTCCGCTCGGGGAGCTGTTGGGTTTTTAACAGGGGGTACTTGAAGTTACTGTAGGAGTTCCCTGGCCATATTTGATATACAGTGACTATACATATACATTTGGGGAAGTATTTCAAAATATAACACTTTTATTAAATATAACCCTTTTTAAATTATGAGGGCGGTCCCCTGATTGCCTTTGAGCCTGGTTGGGAGTCCCTAGATTAGAAAGGGTTGAAACCCCCTGTTCTAGTGCATAGGTGAGCCCCTCGGTCAGGTATAGAATCTGTACCGTGCCAGTGCAGACTGTGGCCGGCAGCCCCACAGAACAATGCACAATTGGCTCTAGTATAACCCAGGGATTGGGAGGGTTACCGTCAGCCTGGATGATAGCATCTCTTCACACACAGCGCCCCCCTCTGGTTGATAAGGCATCCACATGCCCAGCTGGGATCTACATCTCTTTTTTAAGGTGTATACATCGAACTGACATATACACACAGTTATAAAACCAGCATCACAATGACCAGACACAAACAGGTGATCAGAGAGTTTGTAGCAATACACTGCATTTAATCAAAATAAAAAACTGGTGCACTCCTTGGTTGTAGCAGTAAGAATGAAATGCTTAAATTCAGAGAGCAGTAATAATGTGGCCAGATAAAGTTTGATTCTGAAGATTCCAGATTACTATGAAGCTTGGTTGAATTTACCTTTGGTTGGGTACTCAAAAATTGCATTTTTGCTAATCTGTTTCGGTTTCCACACAGCTGGCTGTCTGCCCTGGAAAGCACCCGTTGGCTGCAGCACCTGTCAGTCATGCTGAAGGCAGCCACTCTGGTGTGCTCTGCAGTGGAGAGGGATGGCCGGCCCGTGTTGGTGCACTGCTCCGATGGCTGGGACCGCACCCCTCAGATAGTGGCTCTGGCCAAGATCCTACTGGACCCCTATTACAGGACCCTGGAGGTAAGCGGTGCCCTGTCTCCATTGGATGATCACACCAGCTTATCAGCTGCAGTAGACCATCCATAGACACCCATTTTGTCAATGTGATGTAGAAAAGACATATTTTTATCCTTTAGAAGAATTTATGATTGGGGCAGTCACTTTCTGACCTCACCCTTTTAGATTTGAACAAATTTTTAATACATGTTAGCCCAGAGTGTTAGAATGTGGTTTGATTAACCAGAATGACCAATCATTCAGGAGACAGGGGCCCTCGAAGTTGACCCATATTGGACCCCCCACCCTTCCTAAAGACAGATATTTTCTTTAAAACAATTATTATTATTTTATTATCAGAAAGCTTACAAACAAGGTTAGCCACTATGTCAATACTAAAAACTATACTCAGAAATAAATATCATAAGAGAACTATACTGTTAGTGATTGATTTATAATGGAATGCCCGATCATACTATGAGGAAATAGTCTTCATGTTTCAGTCATTTGTGAACCAACTGTGTCACAGCCATTTCCTTGTAGAACTGAACACCTTTCCCAATTTCTCTATTTTTAAATATTAATTTCTTAAACTGTTACAGTATTCAGCATTTTTGTGAAGCTTAAAATTCATACAACATGATACAATAATATTATAATAATATGTAATAATGTAACATATATATTTCATACATGCAATATGCATGGAAATCACCTAGATTTTTATGAGAAGCTATTTTTGAATTTCTAAATTAAGGTAATACAGGGATAAATTAACAGATCTTTTGTTTATGATGGTTTTTATTTCAAACCCTCCTTATTTTCCCACATTGTATGAATTTCTAGTAGTTTGTCTAGTGGACATGCACACGGTTGTCGCGATTGGGGGGTAAACTGTGACCAGGGCAGGACATGAATTCTGTTGCCCCGCCTGCTGCCCCAGGGCTTTCAGGTGCTGGTGGAGACGGAGTGGCTGGATTACGGGCACAAGTTTGGGGACCGCTGCGGTCACCAGGAGAACGCGGACGACGTGAGCGAGCAGTGCCCCGTCTTCCTGCAATGGCTGGACTGCGTGCACCAGCTCCTCAAACAGTTCCCCTGCCTCTTTGAGTTCAACGAGGCCTTTCTGGTCAGTGCTCCTCTCCCCGCTCCCCTCTCTGCTTCAGTCTCCGCTATTTACTGGATAATTTAAATTATTTCAACAGTTAATTTAAATTATTATAATTTTTTTATTTATTAATTATTTCATAATTTTTCAGTTTTTCTCCCAATTTGGTAGCTAATTGGACGCTATGCAATTCAATTCCCCCCGTGTAGCAACCGCGAGTGAACCCCTTTGTCCGATAGCAGGAAAGAGGGTACGACTCCTCGAGCTCCTAACCGTGATTCCAGCTTGCCCAGGGCTGTCTTATGTGCGACGATTCCCTCCCCGGGAGCAGACGCCAATTGCCACTCCCTCAAGGCACCGGCCATACTCGGATCTGGCAGGACCGGGGATCGAACCCCCGATCCTCGGGGCGCAACCGCACAGACAGAAAGTCTGCGGCTTTGTCCACTGCACCACCGCGGCGCAGAATTTCCTTTTTTAAATTTCTCTTGGAATAGATCGCTCGGTTTGTGTATTGCTTAATGGCCAGTGACTATGGCTGTGCATGGATTGTATGTATGCAGGAATACTGAAGTTCTGAACTGTTGAAATGAGTGAACCTCTTTGTATGCGATTGTGTTTGTGTGTGATTGCGGTTGCAGGTGAAACTGGTGCAGCACACCTACTCCTGTCTGTACGGCACCTTCCTGTGTAACAACGCCAGGGAGAGAGAGGCCCGTAACATCTACAAGCGCAGCTGCTCTGTCTGGTCCCTGCTCCGCACTGGCAACAAGAACTTCCAGAACTTTCTGTACATCCCCAGTCATGACATGGTAACCACCACCACCGTACTATTCAAACTGTATTGAATAGGAATTAGTCAGTTATCAGCATTTACTGTCACTGCATTTATATGTGTGTGTATGTGTGTCTTTGTGTGTGTGTCTCTGTGTGTACGTGTGTGTGTGTGTGTGCATACGTGTATGAGGGATCCAAATTTTATGCTTCCTTCCTGTCGTTCCCTTTCCTTGCTTCAAGGGGGGAATCCCAAAAATTCCGGGATGAAATATGGCAGCCACACCAAGTGTGATTCGGTTCAAATTTAAGAAAGGGGAGGGAAGAATTATATTTAACCTCCCTTCCACCAAGGGTATAATATGCAAGCTTCCAGCAAGAAGGGAATCCCACAATGCAATGCTCCACACGGAGTAAAGTGGGTGGTCACTCTATGGGGTTATACTTCCTATATCGGTTACGAGGGCTCTGTTTTTGTTTGTTTCTCGTCTGTCCTCTCTTGCAGAGCACCTGTTAAGTTTGCTTGCTGCACGTCACAAATTTAATTACAAAAGACGACTCAGAGGAGAGAGAAAGGGAAGGGAATGTGTTAAATTGGATCCGAATGCAGCCACAGAGCGAGCGTGCGTGCGTGAGAGAGAGAAGCTTGCGTTGAGGTAAATGGGCAGGCCTGACCGGTTACTCTATAACTCCTCTCTCTCTTTCTCAGGTTCTCCAGCCGGTGTGCCACACCCGCGCACTGCAGTTGTGGACAGCAGTGTACCTGCCCACTTCCTCCCCCTGCACCGCTGCTGACGACTCCATGGAGCTCTACCTGTCCCCCTCCACACAGGGGGAGGAGCTCACCTCCCGCTCGCTCGATAGGTCAGTCCCTAAGCCAATCGACTGCAGCCATGCCCATCAGCCCTTACAAGCATGCAGCTCAGAGGAAGGCTAACGGTTAACAAAATGCACTAGACGTCTGTCTGCATAGTGAGAATCAGTGAGCTTGAATGCCTCAATTTCTTTTTGTTCTAGTGCAGCATGTGTATTGTTTGAGAATGAACATCCAAGTGTACTCTTGGACAGAGCACCTCCTTGTGGTAATAGAAGGAAGCATTCCATACCAAAAATATTTTTGCATGATGTCATGAATCTACCTTTTCCTACAGGCTTCCCAAGACGCGCTCGATGGACAACCTGGTCTCAGCCTGTGAGAACGGGGTGCCCTTAACACGCACCTCCAGTGACCCCAACCTCAACAAGCACTGCCAAGAGGACAGGCCTGCTCTCGAGCCTGCGCCAGGTGTGGGAGAGGCCGCAGCGGACGGCCCAGAGGAGGCTGCAGCAGAGACGGATGGCAACAGCGAGGGCCCGGGGGCGGAGACCGTCACCCTGGCCCCTCCCTCAGACCTCGAGGAGGAGGGACTGAACGGAGAGAACTGCATCACCTTAAAGGAGCCCTGTCTGACCACCCAGCCTCTGCCCTCCCTGCACTGCTCCTCCCCACAGGAGGGGACTGGCCCCGCCCCCGTTCTTCCCCTGGCCCCACCCCTGGAAAACGGCCACGCCTTCCCGTTCCCGCCTCCTACGCAGGGGGTGGGGACGGAGACCCGGACTGCTGACCACACCCCTTCCCCCGGCGCCGATGCGCACATCCTCTCCGTCTACGACACGCCCCTGATTGGCAGCAGGGTCGTCACCCCGGCACCGGCCACCGCCGTGGAGCTCCTGACCTTCAAACACCTGTCCCCTGTGCACCCAATGGAGGACTCTAACGAGACGCTGACGGAGCAGGAAGCCATGCCGCTGCAGGTCAACGGAGCAGGGGCGGAGGAGGACGAGGAGGAAGAAGAAGAGGAGGAGGAGGAGGAGGAGGAGGAGGTGGAAGGATGCGCGGGGCGCGCCCAGCCCGACGCCGGCAGGACAGCGCGCAGGCCGGTCTCCCAGAGCCAGCTGAGCGAGTTCACCCTGCTGGGCTCCCACTGGGCGAGCATGCAGGGCCTGGTCCAGTCGGCCTGCGGGGCCCTCCAGCCCGGCTCCCAGGGCCGGCGCCTGGCAGGCAGGCTGCTGCGCGCCCAGGGCATGGCCCCCAGCGGGCAGTGCTGCCGCAGGGAGAGCGCCCGCCCCGCCGCCAGCCCTGTCCACACCAGCTGGCTGTCGGCCGTGAGGAGCTCCGCCCTCTGCTCGTCCCGGCTGCTCGCGGCCCCCTCCTCCTCCTCCTCCTCCCCCCCGCCGGCGGCGGCGGCGGCGGCGGCCCCGGCCTACCTGGACGACGACGGGCTGCCGGTCCCCATGGACGCGGTGCAGCAGCGTTTGCGGCAGATCGAGGCGGGGTACAAGCAGGAGGTGGAGGTGTTACGCAGGCAAGTGCGTCAGCTACAGATGAGGCTGGAGAGCAAACAGTACTGCACCCCCCCGTCCGAGCCCGACGTCGACTACGAGGACGACATCGTGAGTAGCCCCCACCACACCCACTCCTACGTCTCACCCATCTTTCCTAAAGTGCTGCTCGGGAACTCTTGGTGGTTGATTAGTTGACATAAATCTGGAGATAAGCATGGGAAAACGCATACTGGATGAAGTACACGTTCCATTCACGTTCACATCGGTCCTCTTAAACACTGGACCTGTTACATACGCTGCTCTAATTACTGTGCACATGTAGTGTGTGTTGCTTTGTCCAGGGTACTCTGCGTCCTTTAGAACCCTTGAAAATATCTTCATCCTGGAAAGTTCAGTCATGCTTCATGAACTTACATATTCTTGTATAAACAGTGTTAACTTTCTTAAAAAGTACTGCAATATTCCACTGATCTTGAAGTCAAGGAAAATTGCACAAATAAAAAACTGTGACACATATTTTTGCTCACTCACTAGCCTGATGTCACTTACTATTAAGTCTTGCTGATTAATACTAATAAATTGGATGGCTCACTGGTTTGTACATTAACTCGACTAGCAAAAGCCATCGGTCACTGGAGAAGTGTGTATCTCTTGTCGTCATTTGCCTCAAAATGCATGTTTGTTCCAGATCATTCGATAAAGATGTTAAATTATTAGCCTTTGCTGTTTTTTTTAGCCTTTCTGACCTCACAAAAGTAGCGTTGACTAAAGCCGAAAATAAATCTTTTAAATATTATAAATCTGTCCTTAAAATGTCAATTGAAAAGGCTAAATATAATTTGTGTGGGAACGCCCTACCCCCCTCTCCTTCCATCCCGTCCTGCAGACATGCCTGCGAGAGTCGGACGACAGCGAGGAGGAAGACTCCCTGTCGGACCGCAGCGAGGACCGTTTCTCGGAGGGCAGCTGGGACCGGGTGGAGCGGAAGGACACAGAGGTCAGCGTGCCTGAGTGCCTCCTCCAGGTTCCTCCTCTTTACCTTCCTCTCTAACCCGTCGTTTTTCCCCAGACTAACGCCACGGCGCCTTGCATGTGTATGTGTACGCGGGGGGGGTCTACCGCCTCTCTGACGCCGGGTCTCCACCCTCTCTCCCCTCCGCCTCAGGTGACGCGCTGGGTTCCCGATCACATGGCCTCCCACTGCTTCAGCTGCGACTGTGAGTTCTGGATAGCCAAGCGACGTCATCACTGCAGGTGGGTTTGTGAGAGCCGTCGTCTGTTGACATTGATTGAATAAAGGTAGTAGCCTACTAGACAATCGTTTCGGTAGAGCTCCTAAGCAGTGCGCTTGTCAGTGATTCAGAGAATGTTCTGGACAAAAGATACCCACAGGCTTAACACTAGAACTGCCAAGTGCCACGCATATCGACGTTGTGTTTAGACTGTGTTTAGACTGCTGCGCGACATTGGAAACATTTCTTCTGAAAATAGATAGCATGCTAGAATGTAGTAGGCTATATTGCAAACTGCTAGAAGTGTAAATAGTCTACCAGTAAGATTTTAAGAAGCTATCTCTCTTGTTTATTGTTGATCTATAGCATTTTCGGTTACCTAGGGTTTATTGGGCACTGGGCTTTGGCCATTATTGCTTTGTGCATTATAGGGATGGCCCATCAGTGAGAACAAAAGGATGCAGACACTGTTTGGCGTTGGTTTTGGCGGTTTCCGACCTGAAGAAAGCCTGGCAGCTCTAGTGTTCATGGCCCTGTGACCATTTGGTCCTAAGACCGCATCACTGCTTACAGTAGTCATAAGCTACAGTTAGTAGTTCTGATGCAGTAACCTCATAACAGCATCGGCCTAAACCTAGCCTGCTCGTACAGTGTGACATTCCCCACCTTCTCTTCTTTATTCAGGAACTGCGGCAATGTGTTCTGTAAGGACTGCTGTCACCTGAAGCTGCCCATCCCAGATCAGCAGCTGTATGACCCCGTGCTGGTGTGCAACTCCTGCCACGACTTGCTTCTGGAGGCCAGGACACGCGAGATCAGGAGCCAGCAGCTGAAGAAGCCCATCGCCACCGCCTCCAGCTGAGAGCCCTGCCTCACCCTGCTGTGCCCGGCCCCACCCTAACAGGTGCCACTTCTTGACACGACACTTTCAACCGTCGAGCCAGGCCTCTTCACCACCAATACGCCCCCCCCCCCTCCCCCACCCTCTTTTTGGTCTTGGCTACGGGTGAGGAACGTGTTCTTGGAGCCGAAGCTTTGCGGCGGGCCCTGAGAGTGACGCGCAGGGAGAGAAAAGACAGAGGGATGGACCGATGAAGGGAGAGAAGAAAAGAAGGAAAGTAGGAAGGGAGAGGGTTTGTGGAAGGGGTCGGAATCCCAAACAAAGTGACGCCCCGGTGACTGTGTTTTCTGTGTTACGGCCTCAGCGTCGTGCTGCCGTGCCCGTGAGTGGGGTGCTGCAGGGAGCGCCCCTCGGCCCGGCGCTCATTTCAAAACCTATGCACCCTGAACTGTGCACCCCGTGACACACCACCTACACACTAGACAATCTCATCGACTCGAGTGTGGGGACTCCCAGGCCTTGGATCAGTACGTTGGAGGCTCACTATTTAAAATGCTGCTACAGTATTTGGAATTTATTTTTCATTTTTGTGCACTACAAGCTGTTTGTATATTTTGAGGGAATTGGAGACCAAACCAGAGCAAAAGGGAGAAATCTGCTAGGATTGCTGTTGTATCTTCTTGTGGGCCTCGACTGTTGCCAGAATGTAATGTTCGAAATGAGAGAGAGAGAGAGAGAGAGAGAGAGAACCAACCAACAAACTGGAAAGCTGATACAGTTTATGTTCATGTGCGTAGATTGGTTGTGTACTTGTCTGTTCTTGCAGTGTATTTTAAATATCACAGTTATGCAGTTCTGTGTCTTTTTCAAACGCTAACCTGAATATAGCATTGTCGTGATGTTCCTCAGTTTGGGAATGCAGTAAGGGCCAAAGCCCTTTTATCAGTTTACCTGTCTTTTGGAGAAAAACGCTGAACTAAACAACCTGTCAAAAAATGAGTTCAAACCGTTCAGGTAAGGCAACAAGCCATCTTTTTTTTTTTTGGTTTTGAGATGGAACATCATTCGTAGCCACACTGCACACTCGACTTATGTTAGGTCTTCATTTATGGAAATTCATATTCTAAAGCAGCTTGGATGTTCTACAAATGTGAGTGAAAAATGTTTTGAAAAAATGAATGTTCAAAGTATGCTGTTTGGGAGATTTTTCATGTAAGTGTACAGTAATTGTCTTTCCACATCATAGTCGTGTCCCTGAGTATGGAGTCCTTTCTCAAAACGAAACATCTTTTAAACATTACATGAAGGCTTGGAAGCCCCATAAGAACGTACAAAAGTACATTAAAATGATTTCTTTGGTCGTAATTCCCACACACTTTTTTTGAAAGGGTATGTGTATTGTTGGATGGTGTTCCTCAAAAAACAATAGTGCCATCTTTTCTGTTAATTTTTTTTGTACTTTTTTCATGGATTTACATCCAGGAAACTAATTGGAACTGCTTGATAAGGTAATGGTACAAATAGCTAGCTGCTTAACGAGAAGGAGGTTTTTTTATTTTCTTTTTTCATAAGCTCGACAGGGAAATTTAAATTAGATTAAAGTTTCAAAAATAAAAAACTGTGAAAGTTGAATTAATTAGCAGGCCTTCTTTATTGCCTAATGTTTTGGGTCTGTCTTTCAGTGGTGTTGATGAAGGCAAAAAAAGAACCCAGAAATGTAATATATCTAGTAATCCAATCTGTACTAGTGGCTAATACTGTCACATAGTGAATACTTGTTGTAAAGAATTGCACTGTACAAGTGAAATCCCATGGGTTAAATAAAAAAGATCTATATATCTATATCAGGGATTTGTGTCAGAGATTTGTTTCTTTTTCATTTTGTTGGTTTGGGATCTCCACTGCATTGGACAGTGTTTCACCATAATCAGTGGTCATTTTTCCCCTCTGCTGTGCTAATACGTGCTAACAGTGTCCTTCAGTGTCTCTTAAACAGTGGAATTATTTAAATCTCACCATAACTGTTGTAGATTTTAATAAAAAATTCACGTCTACAACCTAAGCAGCCTGTAATGAAGTCAGACCTCCAGCGCCTTTTAACAAATGTAACTTCTGTACCTTTGTCATCAACAGTCATCCACATCCCCGGACTACCCAATCGGATGCAGTTTTGACTGATAGGGCTGTAAATGCTGGTAGCACAGTGGCTGTCCAATACAGCGTACTAACCTTTACATTTACTTGCACAAGCACTAGCATCCTGTACAGCTTCAGTACAAAGGACAATGAGCCAGATTCAGAGTTGGGATAAGCTAATGGGACTTACTCCCGAAATTCCGCGTAGCTTAAGCTATTTGTGATTCAGACATTTGACTTATCCGCTGTTTTAAGCGGATATTTGATGAAAATGAGGCATGTCTGCAGGTCGTGCATGATACGCATATACGTTCACTGGCTTCCCCATCACGCAAGAGCAACTACGATGCACAAAGGTAGGATTTTTACAAATGCGGTTATTAAAGGCAACGTGTGACACGTTGAAAATGTATACCCCCACACACATTGTTTTAGTAGGAAGCTGGCAACCCAGGGGGCAGGTACAAGAAATGGATCATGAGAATTTCATGCCCTGTGCCACCCACATTTTGAGAAACGCACCCGCGTAGCGCAGGTTAGAATACGGCGTATCTCAGCCCGCGTTAAATCCACGCAGGAGAAGCACTTGACTTGCATTGGCCATCTGTGAATCTGGCCCAATGCGTTTTGGTGAATTTTATAGCTTTTACTTGGAACAGACGAATGTGTCATTTTTTTTTTAATGGTTGAAAATGTTATGCGGCTGTGTTGGTGTGACGCAGACCAGCGGTGTTAAATATCATTCATTCAAACAAAGGTGCTTAAATTGGCATGGGGTGATACAGCGACAGATTGGTAGTGCAGCTGTTGAGCGTTGTTTGATGTTACATTGCATTGTGTTTTACAGGAACAGCCATAACGTGGCATAATCGCTATGCCATCTGCTCTAAGGAACAACATTCTAAATGATGGAAATTGTTAAGGGGTAATTGCTTCGCCGTCTCGGACCAAATCACAGATGGGCCAGTCTCGCTCAGAAAATGTGTTTTTGTAAATAGCCAATTTCTCTTCAAACTCATTCAGGATGTTAAAACATCCACGCCAAATGCACACCCCCTCCAGACAACCACCACACCTCTAGTGCATTACTTCTCAATTACTCTGCTGTACTTTTATGCGATTCTATGGATAACGCTGTTTGTAACGGGACCGACCAAACCACACCACCAGATAGATAATAATCCAGTAATTGACTGAAAACAAAAGAACGGAAGCTAAACGGGGAGAGGCTAGGAAGCCTGGTGATGCGAGTGCCATTCAGCCGTTCCTCATAAGGCCAGGTCGACTGACGCGCTGGTCCTCCAAGTTACCCGTCGATGACCTCACTGCGGTACTGTCCTGTGTCTTACCACTGATTTTGTTTTAAGGTGTCAGCCTGAAACCATGCATTACTGCAACGAGACTCGGGATTATTGCACATAATTCAATTTATTTTCAAGGGATTAGTGTTTTGTGTAATACTGAACACTATTAGACTGCTGATGCATTAAACATTGTACAGTCTCACCTTTTCACCGCTTTTGTGTAAATTGTTTTACATTTCATTAGATATCAAACAATAGGTTTTTTTTCTTTCTCTGATGTCTCCATATTTAGTCCGTTATATAAAAATCACGATCCACATTTTTGATAGTGTTTATGTAGTTAACCCTGAATGGTGAAAAGTAGCAGCATTTATGTGTTGATCTGCTAATGGCGTAGGAAGATACGGAGTAACTGACAGTTTTTCATAATTTAGTTTCATTTCTCTTTACAAAAAAAAGCCCTTAGTGTTTAATGATACAGTGGGCAAAAATGTATTGATCCAATTGACAAATTTAAAAAGGGGAATGAATATTAATTAATGAAAAATTTATAAAACTAATACACAACTCATACCAACAGCCTTTTTTAGTGACTGTGTTCTTAAAAACTATAATTCTAAAAATCTTGTAATTATCAGAAAATAAAACCCTGTAATATAATGAGAAGTTTCATTTGTCTGGGAGTTGACCGAAGACAGGAGATTTTAACTTGTGTTGTCACTGCATGGGAGTAAAAGATTCTGATGTATAGGAAACTATATTTACTTAATAACTGCAGTGAAATGAGAAAAATAACGAATTTTAAGACATTTATGATGAAAAATGTGTTTTTGGGGAAATTGAAAAAACATAAGACTATAGTCTTATGTCCAAAAAGGTCCAAAATGATCAACAAAATTAAAATGCCATTTTTTGATTCCGATGTATAGGAAACTACATTTACTTAATAACTGCAGTGAAATAAGTGAAAAATAACAAGTTTTAAGAAATGTATGATGAAAAATGTGTATTGGGGAAAATGAAAAAAACAAGACTATATAGTCTTATGTCCAAAAAGGTCCAAAATGGTCAACAAAATTAAAATGCCATTTTTTGATTCCAATGTATAGGAAACTACATTTACTTAATTACTGCGGTGAAATAAGTGAGAAATAACAAGTTTTAAGACATTTATGATGAACATATGTATTGGGGAAAATGAAAAAACATAGACTATATAGTCTTATGTCCAAAAAGGTCCAAAATGGTCAACAAAATTAAATTGCCATTTTTTGATTCCAATGTATTGGAAACTACATTTACTTAATAACTGCGATGAAATAAGTGAGAAATAACAAGTTTTAAGACATTTATGATGAAAAATATGTATTGGGGAAAATGAAAAAACATAAGACTTCTTATGTCCAAAAAGGTCCAAAATGGTCAACAAAATTAAAATGCTATTTTTTGATTCCAATTGTATAGGAAACTACATTTACTTAATAACTGCGATGAAATAAGTGAAAAATAACGAGTTTGAAAACATTTATGATGAAAAATGTCTTTTGGGGAAAATGAAAATACATAAGACCTTAAAGGGCCAAAATGGTCAACAAAATTAAAATGACATTTTTTGATTCCGATGTATAGGAAAACTACATTTACTTAATAACTGCGATGAAATAAGTGAAAAATAACGAGTTTGAAAACATTTATGATGAAAAATGTGTTTTGGGGAAAATGAAAATACATAAGTCTTATGTCCAAAAAGGTCCAAAATGGTCAACAAAATTAAAATGCCATTTTTTGATTCCGATGTATTGGAAACTACATTTACTTAATAACTGCGATGAAATAAGTAAAAAATAACGAGTTTGAAAACATGTATGATGAAAAATGTGTTTTGGGGAAAATGAAAATACATAAGACTATAGTCTTATGTCCAAAAAGGTCCAAAATAGTCAACAAAATTAAAATGCCATTTTTTGATTCCTATGTATTGGAAACTACATTTACTTAATAACTGCGATGAAATAAGTAAAAAATAACGAGTTTGAAAACATGTATGATGAAAAATGTGTTTTGGGGAAAATGAAAATACATAAGACTATAGTCTTATGTCCAAAAAGGTCCAAAATGGCCAACAAAATTAAAAATGCCATTTTTTGATTCCAATGTATAGGAAACTACATTTACTTAATAACTGCGATGAAATAAGTGAAAAATAACAAGTTTTAAGACATTTATGATGAAAAAATGTGTTTTGGGGAAAATGAAAATACATAAGACTATATATAGTCTTATGTCCAAAAAGGTCCAAAAAGGTCAACAAATTAAAATGCCATTTTTTGATTCCGATGTATAGGAAACTACATTTACTTAATTATTGCGGTGAAATAAGTGAGAAATAAAAAGTTTTAAGACATTTATGATGAAAAATATGTATTGGGGAAAATGAAAAAACATAAGACTATATATAGTCTTATGTCCAAAAAGGTCCAAAATGGTCAACAAAATTAAAATGCCATTTTTTGATTCCATTGTATTGGAATACTACATTTACTTAATAACTGCGATGAAATAAGTGAAAAATAATGAGTTTGAAAACATTTATGATGAAAAATGTGTTTTGGGGAAAATGAAAATACATAAGACTATATAGTCTTATGTCCTTAAAGGGCCAAAATGGTCAAAAAAATTAAATTGCCATGTTTTGATTCCAATGTATTGGAAACTACATTTACTTAATAACTGCGATGAAATAAGTGAAAAATAACGAGTTTGAAAACATTTATGATGAAAAATGTGTTTTGGGGAAAATGAAAATACATAAGACTATATAGTCTTATGTCCAAAAAGGTCCAAAATGGTCAACAAAATTAAAATGCCATTTTTGATTCCGATGTATAGGAAACTACATTTACTTAATCACTGCGGTGAAATAAGTGAGAAATAACAAGTTTTAAGACATTTATGATGAAAAATATGTATTGGGGAAAATGAAAATACATAAGACTATATAGTCTTATGTCCAAAAAGGTCCAAAATGGTCAACAAAATTAAAATGCCATTTTTTTGATTCCGATGTATAGGAAACTACATTTACTTAATAACTGCGATGAAATAAGTGAAAAATAACGAGTTTGAAAACATTTATGATGAAAAAATGTGTTTTGGGGAAAATTAAAATACATAAGACTATAGTCTTATGTCCTTAAAGGACCAAAATGGTCAACAAAATTAAAATGACATTTTTTGATTCCGATGTATAGGAAACTACATTTACTTAATCACTGCGGTGAAATAAGTGAGAAATAACAAGTTTTAAGACATTTTATGATGAAAAATGTGTTTTGGGGAAAATGAAAATACATAAGACTATAGTCTTATGTCCTTAAAGGGCCAAAATGGTCAAAAAAATTAAATTGCCATGTTTTGATTCCAATGTATTGGAAACTACATTTACTTAATACTACTGCGATGAAATAAGTGAAAAAATAACGAGTTTGAAAACATTTATGATGAAAAAATGTGTTTTGGGGAAAATGAAAATACATAAGACTATATAGTCTTATGTCCAAAAAGGTCCAAAATGGTCAACAAAATTAAAATGCCATTTTTTGATTCCGATGTATAGGAAACTACATTTACTTAATCACTGCGGTGAAATAAGTGAGAAATAACAAGTTTTAAGACATTTATGATGAAAAAATATGTATTGGGGAAAATGAAAATACATAAGACTATAGTCTTATGTCCAAAAAGGTCCAAATGGTCAACAAAATTAAATGCCATTTTTGATTCCGATGTATAGGAAACTACATTTACTTAATAACTGCGATGAAATAAGTGAAAAATAACGAGTTTGAAAACATTTATGATGAAAAATGTGTTTTGGGGAAAATTAAAATACATAAGACTATAGTCTTATGTCCTTAAAGGACCAAAATGGTCAACAAAATTAAATGACATTTTTTGATTCCGATGTATAGGAAACTACATTTACTTAATCACTGCGGTGAAATAAGTGAGAAATAACAAGTTTTAAGACATTTATGATGAAAAATGTGTTTTGGGGAAAATGAAAATACATAAGACTATAGTCTTATGTCCTTAAAGGGCCAAAATGGTCAACAAAATTAAAATGACATTTTTTGATTCCGATGTATAGGAAACTACATTTACTTAATCACTGCGGTGAAATAAGTGAGAAATAACAAGTTTTAGGACATTTATGATGAAAAAATGTGTTTTGGGTAAAATTAAAATACATAAGACTATAGTCTTATGTCCAAAAAGGTCCAAAATGGTCAACAAAATTAAAATGCCATTTTTTGATTCCGATGTATAGGAAACTACATTTACTTAATAACTGCGATGAAATAAGTGAAAAATAACGAGTTTGAAAACATTTATGATGAAAAATGTGTTTTGGGGAAAATGAAAATACATAAGACTATAGTCTTATGTCCTTAAAGGGCCAAATGGTCAACAAAATTAAAATGACATTTTTTGATTCCGATGTATAGGAAACTACATTTACTTAATAACTGCGATGAAATAAGTGAAAAATAACGAGTTTGAAAACATTTATGATGAAAAATGTGTTTTGGGGAAAATGAAAATACATAAGACTATAGTCTTATGTCCTTAAAGGGCCAAAATGGTCAACAAAATTAAAATGACATTTTTTGATTCCGATGTATAGGAAACTACATTTACTTAATCACTGCGGTGAAATAAGTGAGAAATAACAAGTTTTAAGACATTTATGATGAAAAATATGTATTGGGGAAAATGAAAAAACATAAGACTATAGTCTTATGTCCAAAAAGGTCCAAAATGGTCAACAAAATTAAAATGCCATTTTTTGATTCCGATGTATAGGAAACTACATTTACTTAATAACTGCGATGAAATAAGTGAAAAATAACGAGTTTGAAAACATTTATGATGAAAAATGTGTTTTGGGGAAAATGAAAATACATAAGACTATAGTCTTATGTCCTTAAAGGGCCAAAATGGTCAACAAAATTAAAATGACATTTTTTGATTCCGATGTATAGGAAACTACATTTACTTAATCACTGCGGTGAAATAAGTGAAAAATAATGAGTTTGAAAACATTTATGATGAAAAATATGTATTGGGGAAAATGAAAAAACATAAGACTATACTTATGTCCTTAAAGGGCCAAAATGGTCAACAAAATTAAAATGACATTTTTTGATTCCGATGTATAGGAAACTACATTACTTAATAAATGCGAAGAAATAAGTGAAAAATAACGAGTTTGAAACATTTATGATGAAAAATATGTATTGGGGAAAATGAAAAAAACATAAGGACTATAGTCTTATGTCCAAAAAGGTCCAAAATGGTCAACAAAATTAAAATGCCATTTTTTGATTCCGATGTATAGGAAACTACATTTACTTAATAACTGCGATGAAATAAGTGAAAAATAACGAGTTTGAAAACATTTATGATGAAAAATGTGTTTTGGGGAAAATGAAAATACATTATAGTCTTATGTCCTTAAAGGGCCAAAATGGTCAACAAATTAAAATGACATTTTTTGATTCCGATGTATAGGAAACTACATTTACTTAATAACTGCGATGAAATAAGTGAAAAATAACGAGTTTGAAAACATTTATGATGAAAAATGTGTTTTTGGGTAAAATGAAAATACATAAGACTATAGTCTTATGTCCAAAAAGGTCCAAAATGGTCAACAAAATTAAAATGCCATTTTTTGATTCCGATGTATAGGAAAACTACATTTACTTAATTACTGCGGTGAAATAAGTGAGAAATAACAAGTTTTAAGACATTTATGATGAAAAATATGTATTGGGGAAAATGAAAAAACATAAGACTATAGTCTTATGTCCAAAAAGGTCCAAAATGGTCAACAAAATTAAAATGCCATTTTTTGATTCCGATGTATAGGAAACTACATTTACTTAATAACTGCGATGAAATAAGTGAAAAATAACGAGTTTGAAAACATTTATGATGAAAAATGTGTTTTGGGGAAAATTAAAATACATATATAGTCTTATGTCCTTAAAGGGCCAAAATGGTCAACAAAATTAAAATGCCATTTTTTGATTCCAATGTATAGGAAACTAAATTTACTTAATAACTGCGATCAAATAAGTGAAAAATAATGAGTTTGAAAACATTTATGATGAAAAATATGTATTGGGGAAAATGAAAAAACATAAGACTATAGTCTTATGTCCAAAAAGGTCCAAAATGGTCAACAAAATTAAATTGCCATTTTTTGATTCCAATGTATTGGAAACTACATTTACTTAATAACTGCGATGAAATAAGTGAAAAATAACGAGTTTGAAAACATTTATGATGAAAAATATGTATTGGGGAAAATGAAAAAACATAAGACTATAGTCTTATGTCCAAAAAGGTCCAAAATGGTCAACAAAATTAAAATGCCATTTTTTGATTCCGATGTATAGGAAACTACATTTACTTAATCACTGCGGTGAAATAAGTGAGAAATAACAAGTTTTAAGACATTTATGATGAAAAATATGTATTGGGGAAAATGAAAAAACATAAGACTATATAGTCTTATGTCCTTAAAGGGCCAAAATGGTCAACAAAATTAAAATGACATTTTTTGATTCCGATGTATAGGAAACTACATTTACTTAATAACTGCGATGAAATAAGTGAAAAATAAAGAGTTTGAAAACATTTATGATGAAAAATGTGTTTTGGGTAAAATGAAAATACATAAGACTATAGTCTTATGTCCAAAAAGGTCCAAAATGGTCAACAAAATTAAAATGCCATTTTTTGATTCCGATGTATAGGAAACTACATTTACTTAATTACTGCGGTGAAATAAGTGAGAAATAACAAGTTTTAAGACATTTATGATGAAAAATATGTATTGGGGAAAATGAAAAAACATAAGACTATAGTCTTATGTCCAAAAAGGTCCAAAATGGTCAACAAAATTAAAATGACATTTTTTGATTCCATTGTATAGGAAACTACATTTACTTAATAACTGCGATGAAATAAGTGAAAAATAACGAGTTTGAAAACATTTATGATGAAAAATGTGTTTTGGGGAAAATGAAAATACATAAGACTTATAGTCTTATGTCCAAAAAGGTCCAAAATGGTCAACAAAATTAAATTGCCATTTTTTTGATTCCAATGTATTGGAAACTACATTTACTTAATAACTGTGATGAAATAAGTGAAAAATAACAAGTTTTAAGACATTTATGATGAAAAGTATGTATTGGGGAAAATGAAAAAACATAAGACTATAGTCTTATGTCCAAAAAGGTCCAAAATGGTCAACAAAATTAAAATGCCATTTTTTGATTCCGATGTATAGGAAACTACATTTACTTAATAACTGCGATCAAATAAGTGAAAAATAATGAGTTTGAAAACATTTATGATGAAAAATATGTATTGGGGAAAATGAAAAAACATAAGACTATAGTCTTATGTCCAAAAAGGTCCAAAATGGTCAACAAAATTAAATTGCCATTTTTTGATTCCAATGTATTGGAAACTACATTTACTTAATAACTGCGATGAAATAAGTGAAAAATAACGAGTTTGAAAACATTTATGATGAAAAATATGTATTGGGGAAAATGAAAAAACATAAGACTATATAGTCCTTATGTCCAAAAAGGTCCAAAATGGTCAACAAAATTAAAATGCAATTTTTTGATTCCGA
>CM056389.1:32753011-32966043 GCA_029718625.1 Synaphobranchus kaupii | reverse complement strand
GATGTATAGGAAACTACATTTACTTAATAACTGCGATGAAATAAGTGAAAAATAACGAGTTTGAAACATTTATGATGAAAAAATGTGTTTTGGGGAAAATGAAAATACATAAGACTATAGTCCAAAAAGGTCCAAAATGGTCAACAAAATTAAAATGCCATTTTTTGATTCCAATGTATAGGAAACTACATTTACTTAATAACTGCGATGAAATAAGTGAAAAAATAACGAGTTTGAAAACATTTATGATGAAAAATGTGTTTTGGGGAAAATGAAAATACATAAGACTATAGTCTTATGTCCTTAAAGGGCCAAAATGGTCAACAAAATTAAAATGCCATTTTTTGATTCCATTGTATAGGAAACTACATTTACTTAATAACTGCGATCAAATAAGTGAAAAATAACGAGTTTGAAAACATTTATGATGAAAAATTTGTATTGGGGAAAATGAAAAAACATAAGACTATATATAGTCTTATGTCCAAAAAGGTCCAAAATGGTCAACAGAATTAAAATGCCATTTTTTGATTCTGATGTATAGGAAACTATATTTACTTAATAACTGCGGTGAAATAAGTGAAAAATAAAAAGTTTTAAGACATTTATGATGAAAAATATGTATTGGGGAAAATGAAAAAACATAAGACTATATATAGTCTTATGTCCAAAAAGGTCCAAAATGGTCAACAAAATTAAAATGCCATTTTTTGATTCCAATGTATAGGAAACTACATTTACTTAATAACTGCGATGAAATAAGTGAAAAATAACGAGTTTGAAAACATTTATGATGAAAAATGTGTTTTGGGGAAAATTAAAATACATAAGACTATAGTCTTATGTCCTTAAAGGGCCAAAATGGTCAACAAAATTAAAATGACATTTTTTGATTCCGATGTATAGGAAACTACATTTACTTAATAAATGCGACCAAATAAGTGAAAAATAATGAGGTTGAAAACATTTATGATGAAAAAATATGTATTGGGGAAAATGAAAAAACATAAGACTATAGTCCTTATGTCCAAAAAGGTCCAAAATGGTCAACAAAATTAAAATGCCATTTTTGATTCCAATGTATAGGAAACTACATTTACTTAATAACTGCGATGAAATAAGTGAAAAATAACAAGTTTTAAGACATTTATGATGAAAAATGTATTTTGGGGAAAATGAAAATACATAAGACTATAGTCTTATGTCCTTAAAGGGCCAAAATGGTCAACAAAATTAAAATGACATTTTTTGATTCCGATGTATAGGAAACTACATTTACTTAATAACTGCGATGAAATAAGTGAAAAATAACGAGTTTGAAAACATTTATGATGAAAAATGTGTTTTGGGGAAAATGAAAATACATAAGACTATAGTCCAAAAAGGTCCAAAATGGTCAACAAAATTAAAATGCCATTTTTTGATTCCAATGTATAGGAAACTACATTTACTTAATAACTGCGATGAAATAAGTGAAAAATAACGAGTTTGAAAACATTTATGATGAAAAATGTGTTTTGGGGAAAATGAAAATACATAAGACTATAGTCTTATGTCCTTAAAGGGCCAAAATGGTCAACAAAATTAAAATGCCATTTTTTGATTCCATTGTATAGGAAACTACATTTACTTAATAACTGCGATCAAATAAGTGAAAAATAACGAGTTTGAAAACATTTATGATGAAAAATTTGTATTGGGGAAAATGAAAAAACATAAGACTATATATAGTCTTATGTCCAAAAAGGTCCAAAATGGTCAACAGAATTAAAATGCCATTTTTTGATTCTGATGTATAGGAAACTATATTTACTTAATAACTGCGGTGAAATAAGTGAAAAATAACAAGTTTTAAGACATTTATGATGAAAAATATGTATTGGGGAAAATGAAAAAACATAAGACTATATATAGTCTTATGTCCAAAAAGGTCCAAAATGGTCAACAAAATTAAAATGCCATTTTTTGATTCCAATGTATAGGAAACTACATTTACTTAATAACTGCGATGAAATAAGTGAAAAATAACGAGTTTGAAAACATTTATGATGAAAAATGTGTTTTGGGGAAAATTAAAATACATAAGACTATATATAGTCTTATGTCCAAAAAGGTCCAAAATGGTCAACAAAATTAAAATGCCATTTTTTGATTCCAATGTATAGGAAACTACATTTACTTCATAACTGCGGAGAAATAAGTGAAAAATAACAAGTTTTAAGACATTTCATGATGAAAAATGTGTTTTGGGGAAATTGAAAAAACATAAGACTATAGTCTCATGTCCAAAAAGGTTCAAAATGGTCAACAACATTAAAATGCCATTTTTTGATTCCGATGTATAGAAAACTACATTTACTTAACAACTGCAGTGAAATAAGTGAAAAATAACGAGTTTTAAGACATTTACGATGAAAAATGTGTTTTGGGTAAAATGAAAAAACATAAGACAGGGCCAAAATGGTCAAGAAAATTTAAATGCCATTTTTTTATTCAAATGTATAGGAAATTATATTAACTTGATACCTATGGTGAAATAAGTGAAAAATAATGAGTTTTAAGACATTTATGATGAAAAATATGTATTGGGGAAAATGAAAAAACATAAGACTATATATAGTCTTATGCACAATAAGGGCCAAAATGGTCAAAAAAATTAAAATGCCATTTTTTTATTCAGATGTATAGGAAATTATATTAACTTGATACCTAGGTGAAATAAGGGAAAAATAATGAGTTTTAAGACATTTATGATTAAAAAAGTGCTTTGTGCCTATCATTGCACTGGGGTGTATTGGACTAGAATGAAGACTGCCTCCTACTGGCCCACCAGCATCTTTGTTTTCCCCAGGGGTCTCCCATCCAAGTACTAACCAAGCTCACACCTGATTAGCTTCAACCATTGAGCAGCAGCAGATTGCATGGTGGTATGGCAGCCGACTGTAGTTGCATGTCCAAAAAGGGCCAAAATGGTCAACAAAATTAAAATGCCATTTTTTGATTCAGATGTATAGTCAATTATTTTAACTTAATAACTGCAGTGAAATAAGTGAAAAATAATGAGTTTTAAGACATTTATGATGAAAAATGTGTTTTGTGAGAAATGAAAAAACATAAGACTATATAGTCTTATGTCCAAAAAGGGCCAAAATGGTCAAGAAACTTGAATTGCCATTTTTTGATTCAGATGTATAGAAAATTATATTAACTTGATACCTACGGTGAAATAAGTGAAAAATAATGAGTTTTAAGACATTTATGATTAAAAATGCACTTTGTGCCTATTATTGCACTGGGGTTTATTGGACTAGAATGAAGACAGCCTCCTACTGGCCCACCAGCATCTTTGTTTTCACCAGGGGTCTCCCATCCAAGTACTAACCAAGCTCACACCTGATTAGCTTCAACCATTGAGCAGCAGCAGATTGCATGGTGGTACAGCTGCCGACAGCAGTCGCATGTCCAAAAAGGGCCAAAATGGTCAACAAAATTTAAATGCCATTTTTTTATTCAGATGTATAGGAAATTATATTAACGGTGAAATAAGTGAAAAATAATGAGTTTTAAGACATTTATGATGAAAAATGTGTTTTGGGGAAAATGAAAAAAAACATTAGACTATTGTCTTAGGTCCAAAAAGGGCCAAAATGGTCAAAAAAATTAAAATGCCATTTTTTTATTCAGATGTATAGGAAATTATATTAACTTAATACCTGCGGTGAAATAAGTGAAAAAATAATGAGTTTTAAGACATTTATGATGAAAAATGTGTTTTGTTCGCATAATCACACTGCGGATTATTTGGCTAGAATGACGACTGCCTCCTATTGGCCCACCAAGACCATTTCCAGCAGCAACTTTGTTCTCCCCAGGGGTCTCCCATCCAGATACTAACCAAGTCCTTACCGCCTTAGCTTCAACCATTCAGCAGCAGCAAATAGCATGGTGGCATGGGTGCTGACTGTATAGGCTCTTGTCCTAAAAGGGCCAAAATGGTCGACAAAATTAAAATGCCATTTTTTTATTCAGATGTATAGGAAATTATATTAATTTGATACCTACGGTGAAATAAGTGAAAAATAATTAGTTTTAAGACATTTATGATTAAAAAAGTGCTTTGTGCCTATCATTGCACTGGGGTTTATTGGACTAGAATGAAGACTGCCTCCTACTGGCCCACCAGCATCTTTGTTTTCCCCAGGGGTCTCCCATCCAAGTACTAACCAAGCTCACACCTGATTAGCTTCAACCATTGAGCAGCAGCAGATTGCATGGTGGTACAGCTGCCGACTGTAATCGCATGTCCAAAAAGGGCCAAAATGGTCAAGAAAAATTAAATGCCATTTTTTGATTCAGATGTATAGGAAATTAATTTAACTTAATAACTGCAGTGAAATAAGTGAAAAATAATGAGTTTTAAGACATTTATGATGACAAATGTGTTTTGGGGGAAATGAAAAAACATAAGACTATAGTCTTATGTCCAAAAAGGGCCAAAATGGTCAAAAAAATTTAAATGCCATCTTTTTATTCAGATGTATAGGAAATTATATTAACTTAATAACTGCAGTGAAATAAGTGAAAAATAATGGGTTTTAAGACATTCATGATGAAAAATGTGTTTTGGGGGAAATGAAAAAACATAAGACTATAGTCTTATGTCCAAAAAGGGCCTCAACGGTGTGTGTAACGCACACCTTGTCGTTGATTATTGCTTACTTATTTCACCGCAGTTATTCAGTAAATATAGTTTCCTATACATTGCAGTCAAAAAATGGCATTTTAATTTTTTTGGCCCTTTTTGGACATAAGTCTATAGTCTTATGTTTTTTCATTTCCCCAAAACAGATTTTTCATCATAAATGTCTTAAAACTCGTTATTTTTCACTTATTTCACCGTAGGTATCAAGTTAATATAATTTCCTATACATCTGAATAAAAAAATGGCATTTAAATTTTTTTGACCATTTTGGCCCTTTTTGGACATAAGTCTATACAGTCAGCACCCATGCCACCATGCTATTTGCTGCTGCTGAATGGTTGAAGCTAAACAGGTAGGGACTTGGTTAGTGTCTGGATGGGAGACCCTTGGGGAGAACAAAGTTGCTGCTGGAAATGGTGTTGGTGGGCCAATAGGAGGCAGTCATCATTCTAGCCAAATAATCCGCAGTGTGATTATGCGAACAAAACACATTTCTTTACATATATGTCTTAAAACTAATTATTTTTCACTTATTTCACCGCAGGTATTAAGTAAATATAATTTCCTATACATCAGAATCAAAAAATGGCATTTTAATTTTTTTGACCATTTTGGCCCTTTTTGGACATAAGTCTATAGTCTTATGTTTTTTCATTTTCCCCAAAACACATTTTTCATCATAAATGTCTTAAAACTCATTATTTTTCACTTATTTCACCGTAGGTATCAAGTTAATATAATTTCCTATACATCTGAATCAAAAAATGGCAATTAAATTTTCTTGACCATTTTGGCCCTTTTTTGACATAAGACTATATTCTTATGTTTTTTCGTTGAGGCGAAGAACCACCCGACGCGAAGCGGAGTGTGGTTAAAACCGTGTAACGCACACCTCGGAGTTGATTATTGCGCTTATACCATGGTTACCAACAATGATTATATAGTTACTTTCATATTTATAGATTTTTATCGATTTAATCAGCTGAAATTTAAATATACTTCCGCAGCTCTTTGGGCTTGTTGTTTTTGCGTTGTCATGCAAAACAGCTGGTTGGTAGTTCTAATTGAACAGAAAACATCTCGTTGCTAATTCTATTTCTCGTTACTAGTTCTATTTAAGTGCGTTGCTATGCAAACCCTCTCGTCGTTAGTTCTGAAAATAATTGATTCTATCGGGGGGAAAAATAGTTCCTTCTCGGTTATAACATACAATTGGCACCAATTTTGGTTATTTTTCATGACATTATTTAAGAAAATTGTATGAAACCATAACTCAATCAGATTCAACATTACCTCCCTCTCTCTGTCTTGCTTTTTAAAAATGGTTTGGTCACGCAGTGTGTAGCAGATTCGCATCATGATGTCCTACGGGACCATCTAAAAAATACTACGGAGTTTGTCAGATGTAACTAATCGAAGAATTTTCGCTGGATAAAAAGTTTTCTACATATAGCCTATAGGCTACAGATTAACATGCTTTGTGAAGTAGCCTAGCTTGCATTCACAAGCAGTCAGCGTGTTGCCGACGTCAATTTACATGCAAATTCCTACTATGATAAATTTGTGTTTCCAACTGAATAAATAATGCACATCTAACCACAAAAATGTTTTGCTATATTGAAGTAGTTGTAACTAAGATATCTGCCGAATACAAACTTTTTTTAATCTGTAGATTAATGTTGTTTACCGATTTTTATAAATCAGATGTATGCTGTTGCTACGGCAACGTTAACTTCCACCTTAGTTAGAGACAGATTTATGGCTCGCAGTAAGAAAAAAAAAAAATAGATTAGGCTACGCATTGCACATAAACACCATGCGCTTTGCTAACTCCGTGATAATGTAACTTTGGCTAGCTATATAGTTACCTCGCCACGTATTGCATTTGCATTATCTTAAAAACAATGACAAAAGTTTATCGTAGCCAAAGTTAGCCCACTATTTGCAGCATACCTACGAGGTGAAGTAGCCATCTGTCGTAGGCTACAGTAACGTTAGTCACTGAGGAAAATAAAGTAGGTAGGCTACATTCGTTTACTGTATTAATTCACTTTATTTATTCCACTTATTTTCTAGAACGTCTTGGACTCTGAATTGACCGGTCATGTTTGCCATTCCCAGGTTGCGTCGTACTAGCTGGCCAGGCAGGCAGCGCATTAATTTAGAACTGTGATTAAACTTGTGACCCGGATGACTGACCGGTTATACAGAATAACGACCAGCCATTGACCAATCAGAATCGAGTATTCACCCATACCATGGTATAAGTAAAAATAACGAGTTTTAAGACATTTATGATGACAAATGTGTTTTGGGGAAAATGAAAAAACATAATCTTATGTCCAAAAAGGGCCAAAATGGTCAACAAAATAAAAATGCCATTTTTTGATTCTGATGTACAGGAAATTATATTTACTTAATAACTGCGGTGAAATAAGTAAAAAATAATGAGTTTTAAGACATTTATGATGAAAAATATGTTTTGGGGAAAATGAAAAAACATAATCTTATGTCCAAAAAGGGCCAAAATGGTCAACAAAATAAAAATGCCATTTTTTGATTCTGATGTACAGGAAATTATATTTACTTAATAACTGCGGTGAAATAAGTAAAAAATAATGAGTTTGTAGACATTTATGTCAAAAAATGTGTTTTGTTCACATAATCACACTGGGGTTTTATTTGGCTAGAATGAAGACTGCCTCCTATTGGCCCACCAACACCATTTCCAGCAGCAACTTTGTTCTCCCCAGGGGTCCCCCATCCAGATACAAACCAAGACCCCACCTGATTAGCTTCAACCATTCAGCTAGTGCTGTAGTCGAGACCACCTAAACCGAGGTGGTGTAGTAAAACGGTTAAGGATCTGGCCTTGTAACCGAAAGGTTGCAGGTTTGATACCCAGGTAGGACACGGCCGTTGTACGCTTGAGCAAGGTACTTAACCTGAAATACTTCAGTATATTTGTATAAATGGATGTGTATCAAATGCTAAAAAGTAGTGTAAGTCGCTCTGGATAAGAGCGTCTGCTAAATGCCTGTAATGTAACCGAGACCGAGTCAAGACCAAGACCAGAGTGTATCAAGTCCGAGTCAAGACCAAGACTTTGAGGTGGCGAGACCGAGACCAGACCAAATGTCATTTCTTTCCAATACTGTCAAATGTTCATTTTGTTAAATTATCTTACAACAATCTCTTGACTGTTAAAATTACATTGCAGACTACTAATAAAACCAATTACAACATGAATATCACACACTGATTGATGTATAGAGGATAGAGAGACACTACATACAGTGATAGGTGACATATGGAGAGTATATAGAGGATAGAGAGACACTACATACAGTGATAGGTGACATATGGAGAGTATATAGAGGACAGAGAGACACTACATACAGTGATAGGTGACATATGGAGAGTATATAGAGGATAGAGAGACACTACATACAGAGTGATAGGTGACATATGGAGAGTATATAGAGGATAGAGAGACACTACATACAGAGTGATAGGTGACATATGGAGAGTATATAGAGGATAGAGAGACACTACATACAGAGTGATAGGTGACATATGGAGAGTATATAGAGGATAGAGAGACACTACATACAGAGTGATAGGTGACATATGGAGAGTATATAGAGGATAGAGAGACACTACATACAGTGATAGGTGACATATGGAGAGTATATAGAGGATAGAGAGACACTACATACAGAGTGATAGGTGACATATGGAGAGTATATAGAGGATAGAGAGACACTACATACAGAGTGATAGGTGACATATGGAGAGTATATAGAGGATAGAGAGACACTACATACAGAGTGATAGGTGACATATGGAGAGTATATAGAGGATAGAGAGACACTACATACAGAGTGATAGGTGACATATGGAGAGTATATAGAGGACAGAGAGACACTACATACAGAGTGATAGGTGACATATGGAGAGTATATAGAGGACAGAGAGACACTACATACAGAGTGATAGGTGACATATGGAGAGTATATAGAGGACAGAGAGACACTACATACAGTGATAGGTGACATATGGAGAGTATATAGAGGACAGAGAGACACTACATACAGAGTGATAGGTGACATATGGAGAGTATATAGAGGACAGAGAGACACTACATACAGAGTGATAGGTGACATATGGAGAGTATATAGAGGACAGAGAGACACTACATACAGAGTGATAGGTGACATATGGAGAGTATATTAGTATAATAGTATAATATTTGGCTAGAATGACGACTGCCTCCTATTGGCCCACCAACACCATTTCCAGCAGCAACTTTGTTCTCCCCAGGAGTCTCCCATCCAGATACTAACCAAGTCCTTACCGGCTTAGCTTCAACCATTCAGCAGCAGCAAATAGCATGGTGGCATGGGTGCTGACTGTATAGGCTCGTGTCCTAAAAGGGCCAAAATGGTTGACAAAATTAAAATGCCATTTTTTTATTCAGATGTATAGGAAATTATGTTAATTTGATACCTACGGTGAAATAAGTGAAAAATAATTAGTTTTAAGACATTTATGATTAAAAAAGTGCTTTGTGCCTATCATTGCACTGGGGTTTATTGGACTAGAATGAAGACTGCCTCCTACTGGCCCACCAGCATCTTTGTTTTCCCCAGGGGTCTCCCATCCAAGTACTAACCAAGCTCACACCAGATTAGCTTCAACCATTGAGCAACAGCAGATTGCGTGGTGGTATGGCAGCCGACTGCATTTGTATGTCCAAAAAGGGCCAAAATGGTCAACAAAATTAAAATGCCATTTTTTGATTCAGATGTATAGGAAATTATATTAACTTAATAACTGCAGTGAAATAAGTGAAAAATAATGAGTTTTAAGACATTCATGATGAAAAATGTGTTTTGGGGGAAATGAAAAAACATAAGACTATAGTCTTATGTCCAAAAAGGGCCTCAACGGTGTGTGTAACGCACACCTTGTCGTTGATTATTGCTTACTTATTTCACCGCAGTTATTCAGTAAATATAGTTTCCTATACATTGCAGTCAAAAAATGGCATTTTAATTTTTTTGGCCCTTTTTGGACATAAGTCTATAGTCTTATGTTTTTTCATTTCCCCAAAACACATTTTTCATCATAAATGTCTTAAAACTCATTATTTTTCACTTATTTCACCATAGGTATCAAGTTAATATAATTTCCTATACATCTGAATAAAAAAATGGCATTTAAATTTTTTTGACCAATTTGGCCCTTTTTGGACATAAGACTATAGTCTATAGACATAGTCTTATGTTTTTTCATTTTCCCCAAAACAGATTTTTCATCATAAATGTCTTAAAACTCGTTATTTTTCACTTATTTCACCGCAGTTATTCAGTAAATATAGTTTCCTATACATTGGAATCAAAAAATGGCATTTTAATTTTGTTAACCATTTTTGCCCTTTTAGGACAAGAGCCTATACAGTCAGCACCCATGCCACCATGCTATTTGCTGCTGCTGAATGGTTGAAGCTAAGCAGGTAGGGACTTGGTTAGTGTCTGGATGGGAGACCCTTGGGGAGAACAAAGTTGCTGCTGGAAATGGTGTTGGTGGGCCAATAAAAGGCAGTCATCATTCTAGCCAAATAATCCGCAGTGTGATTATGCGAACAAAACACATTTCTTTACATAAATGTCTTAAAACTAATTATTTTTCACTTATTTCACCGTAGGTATCAAGTTAATATAATTTCCTATACATCTGAATCAAAAAATGGCAATTAAATTTTCTTGACCATTTTGGCCCTTTTTGGACATAAGACTATATTCTTATGTTTTTTCGTTGAGGCGAAGAACCACCCGACGCGAAGCGGAGTGTGGTTAAAACCGTGTAACGCACACCTCGGAGTTGATTATTGCGCTTATACCATGGTTACCAACAATGATTATATAGTTACTTTCATATTTATAGATTTTTATTGATTTAATCAGCTGAAATTTAAATATACTTCCGCAGCTCTTTGGGCTTGTTGTTTTTGCGTTGTCATGCAAAACAGCTGGTTGGTAGTTCTAATTGAACAGAAAACATCTCGTTGCTAATTCTATTTCTCGTTACTAGTTCTATTTAAGTGCGTTGCTATGCAAACCCTCTCGTCGTTAGTTCTGAAAATAATTGATTCTATCGGGGGGAAAAATAGTTCCTTCTCGGTTATAACATACAATTGGCACCAATTTTGGTTATTTTTGTCATGACATTATTTAAGAAAATTGTATGAAACCATAACTCAATCAGATTCAACATTACCTCCCTCTCTCTGTCTTGCTTTTTAAAAATGGTTTGGTCACGCAGTGTGTAGCAGATTCGCATCATGATGTCCTATGGGACCATCTAAAAAATACTACGGAGTTTGTTAGATGTAACTTATCGAAGAATTTTCGCTGGATAAAAAGTTTTCTACATATAGCCTATAGGCTACAGATTAACATGCTTTGTGAAGTAGCCTAGCTTGCATTCACAAGCAGTCAGCGTGTTGCCGACGTCAATTTACATGCAAATTCCTACTATGATAAATTTGTGTTTCCAACTGAATAAATAATGCACTTCTAACCACAAAAATGTTTTGCTATATTGAAGTAGTTGTAACTAAGATATCTGCCGAATACAAACTTTTTTTAATCTGTAGATTAATGTTGTTTACCGATTTTTATAAATCAGATGTATGCTGTTGCTACGGCAACGTTAACTTCCACCTTAGTTAGAGAGATTTATGGCTGGCAGTAAAAAAAAAAAAATAGATTAGGCTACGCATTGCACATAAACACCATGCGCTTTGCTAACTCCGTGATAATGTAACTTTGGCTAGCTATATAGTTACCTCGCCACGTATTGCATTTGCATTATCTTAAAAACAATGACAAAAGTTTATCGTAGCCAAAGTTAGCCCACTATTTGCAGCATACCTACGAGGTGAAGTAGCCATCTGTCGTAGGCTACAGTAACGTTAGTCACTGAGGAAAATAAAGTAGGTAGGCTACATTCGTTTACTGTATTAATTCACTTTATTTATTCCACTTATTTTCTAGAACGTCTTGGACTCTGAATTGACCGGTCATGTTTGCCATTCCCAGGTTGCGTCGTACTAGCTGGCCGGCAGGCAGCGCATTAATTTAGAACTGTGATTAAACTTGTGACCCGGATGACTGACCGGTTATACAGAATAACGACCAGCCATTGACCAATCAGAATCGAGTATTCACCCATACCATGGTATAAGTAAAAATAACAAGTTTTAAGACATTTATGATGACAAATGTGTTTTGGGGAAAATGAAAAAACATAAGACTATATCTTATGTCCAAAAAGGGCCAAAATGGTCAACAAAATAAAAATGCCATTTTTTGATTCTGATGTACAGGAAATTATATTTACTTAATAACTGCAGTGAAATAAGTAAAAAATAATGAGTTTGTAGACATTTATGTCAAAAAATGTGTTTTGTTCACATAATCGCACTGGGGTTTATTTGGCTAGAATGAAGACTGCCTCCTATTGGCCCACCAACACCATTTCCAGCAGCAACTTTGTTCTCCCCAGGGGTCTCCCATCCAGATACAAACCAAGACCCCACCTGATTAGCTTCAACCATTCAGCTAGTGCTGTAGTCGAGACCACCTAAACCGAGGTGGTGTAGTAAAACGGTTAAGGATCTGGCCTTGTAACCGAAAGGTTGCAGGTTTGATACCCAGGTAGGACACGGCCGTTGTACGCTTGAGCAAGGTACTTAACCTGAAATACTTCAGTATATTTGTATAAATGGATGTGTAACAAATGCTAAAAAGTTGTGTAAGTCGCTCTGGATAAGAGCGTCTGCTAAATGCCTGTAATGTAACCGAGACCGAGTCAAGACCAAGACCAGAGTGTATCAAGTCCGAGTCAAGACCAAGACTTTGAGGTGGCGAGACCGAGACCAGACCAAATGTAATTTCTTTCCAATACTGTCAAATGTTCATTTTGTTAAATTATCTTATAACAATCTCTTGACTGTTAAAATTACATTGCAGACTACTAATAAAACCAATTACAACATGACTATCACACACTGATTGATGTATAGAGGATAGAGAGACACTACATACAGTGATAGGTGACATATGGAGAGTATATAGAGGATAGAGAGACACTACATACAGTGATAGGTGACATATGGAGTATATAGAGGACAGAGAGACACTACATACAGAGTGATAGGTAACATATGGAGAGTATATAGAGGATAGAGAGACACTACATACAGAGTGATAGGTGACATATGGAGAGTATATAGAGGATAGAGAGACACTACATACAGAGTGATAGGTGACATATGGAGAGTATATAGAGGATAGAGAGACACTACATACAGAGTGATAGGTGACATATGGAGAGTATATAGAGGATAGAGAGACACTACATACAGAGTGATAGGTGACATATGGAGTATATAGAGGAAAGAGAGACACTACATACAGAGTGATAGGTGACATATGGAGAGTATATAGAGGACAGAGAGACACTACATACAGAGTGATAGGTGACATATGGAGAGTATATAGAGGACAGAGAGACACTACATACAGAGTGATAGGTGACATATGGAGAGTATATAGAGGATAGAGAGACACTACATACAGAGTGATAGGTGACATATGGAGAGTATATAGAGGACAGAGAGACACTACATACAGAGTGATAGGTGACATATGGAGAGTATATAGAGGACAGAGAGACACTACATACAGAGTGATAGGTGACATATGGAGAGTATATAGAGGACAGAGAGACACTACATACAGAGTGATAGGTGACATATGGAGAGTATATAGAGGACAGAGAGACACTACATACAGAGTGATAGGTGACATATGGAGAGTATATAGAGGACAGAGAGACACTACATACAGAGTGATAGGTGACATATGGAGAGTATATAGAGGACAGAGAGACACTACATACAGAGTGATAGGTGACATATGGAGAGTATATAGAGGACAGAGAGACACTACATACAGAGTGATAGGTGACATATGGAGAGTATATAGAGGACAGAGGTTTGAGAGAGGATATAGGTCAGGATAAACAAGAGGGAGAGGGCAACTTTCTATAAACTAAACCATTTTTTACAAAGGTTGCACAGCCGCCACCAATTTCGTCATCAGGTCTGTCATGTCTCACTAAATCATATCCTGGCATCACAAAATCCAGGTGAGGTAGCATCCACGTTTCTTGAACACATATAACATCTGGTACCACTTCTAAATCAGACATACTTTTTAAACTCTTGCCCATTAGCTATCAGACTTCTCGCATTCCATTGAAGTATGTGGAACACCATAAATATTAGCTTAATCATTACCTTGTGTCCCACCAACACCATTAGCAGCTGTTAACCTTTGGTGGATCAAATATGCTCTTAAGTCTTTAATACCCAGCAACTCCCCTGCTGCCTCCACCACAGATTTAATTCTGTCACTTTTCTTTGGCAACTGTACTGCTACATTGACAGTATGGCTGAGGAAGGCCACAAAACTCACTTTATCCACTAACATCATCAGTCATCAGTCACTTTACATTTGTGGGTGCAAATACTCTGAGTAGGTTGCCTATAGATCTGTGCACTGGCCACTGTGGCATTATGCCTATATGTTTCACTTCTTTGGGCAGTCCCACTGGGATCAGGTCTGTGACTTACGCCTGCATCCCTCACCTTTCTTAATGCCTCAGCATATGACACCTTGTTCATTATTTTGAATCTTTGCACTTATTGTGCTTGCTTCTGCACTTCACACCCTCCAAATGCAGCACTGTGCCCCCCCCCCCCCCCCCCCCCCACCACCACCACCACCACCCCCCCACAATTGCAACACTTAATCCTGGTATCTTTACCGCATTTATCATATTCATATTCCCCACCGCATCTAGCACACCTTCGTTTACCCTTGCATTGCTGTGCTGTATGTCCCATCCTTTGACACTTGAAGCACCTAAGTGGTTTAGGGATAAACTCTCTAACATTGTAGTTCATATATCCCATTTTCACTGACTTTGGGAGCGTATTTTCAAACTGAACTACAACCGAAAGGCTGTCCTTCAGCGTACCATCCCTGTTACTTTTGAGTCTTGTGGCATCAACCACCTTGCCCCCCCAAATTTAGTTTATGACATCTTCCATAGCAATGACTAGAGGTACCCCCATTATGACTCCTCTCAATTTTGCTGTTGCACCTGGGACATGAGCGGTCATCTTTTCCCCATTAAGTGAACCCATGCTGAGGATCTTTTCCTGCTGCTGTCTGCTCGTTGCAAAGATCAGTGCCCTTTTTTCATTCATAAATCTGGCAAACTTGATTTTACCTATCTCATTCTCGATAGCTTTAGTTAGTTGGATCGGGTGATAATGCCCTCCCTCCTTGTTAAGCACAATCACAACCGTCCATTCGTTTCCCTGCGTTTGTGTCACTTGCCTCTCATCACGATTGGGTCTCGGGTTTTTGTAGTTACTCCGCTGCCCTGAACTCTCATCCGACCAACTCTTCTCCCTCGCCCGTCTTCCTCTCTCTCTCCTCTCCCTTTTCTGTCTCATGTTTCTCTGCTCCAACCGTTCCATTTCCCCAATAAAACCATCCAAACTAAGTGACATGATGTTACATTCACGGTACAGTTCGTGCAGATCCGCTGCAACTCAATGTTTGAGTCTCAAACACTCACAACCCGACAAACTAATTTTGCGCCGTAAATTCGAACTCCCTCTCTCCCCGAAGCCAACCCAATCTAGCTTCCTCTCCGACTACAAGGTTTGAAGGTAGGCCTTAAAATACATCCAGAGGTACACCTCCAATTGACTCAAATAATGTCAATTAGCCAATCAGAAGTTTCTAAAGCCATGACATCATTTTCTGGAATTTTCCAAGCTGTTTAAAGGCACAGTCAACTTAGTGTATGTAGACCTCTGACCCACTGAAATTGTGATATAGTGAATTAAAAGTGAAATAATCTGTCTGTAAACAATTGTTGGAAAAATTACTTGTGTCATGCACAAAGTAGATGTCCTAACTGACTTTCCAACACTATAGTTTTCTAACATGAAATCTGTGGAGTGGTTAAAAATGAGTTTTAATGGCTTCAACCTAAGTGTATGTAAACTTCCGACTTCAACTGTATACAGGGGGTAGACAAAATATTGGAAACACCTACAGAACCTGAATATCTCATAACTTATAACGAGTATGCCCACCCTGTGCCTTCAAAACAGTTTGTCCTTCTAGGAGTGCTGTCATACAATTTCTGAACTGTGTGTAGTGGGATATTGGCCCATTGTTCAAGAAGGACAGTCTCCAGTTCTTTGAACTTCCCATAAAGGTTCAATTATGTTTAGATCTGGTGATTGTGCAGGCCATAGAAGGCATTTTACATCATCCTTGTGTTCTTGGAACCATTCTTTAAAGTTTTTAGCAGTGTGTATGGGGGCGTTATGTTGGAATATGGGGACATCATGAGGGAACAGTGTTTGCACCATAGGGTGCACCTGGTCTTGTAAAATGGCTTCATATTGTTTGCCCATTACACATCCATGGAGAGCAATCATTGGACCCAATGAGTCCCATGAAATGGCTGCCCATACCATTACAGAACCACCACCATACTTAACAGTTGACAACAGGCATTGTGGATTGAATGCCTCCTTAGGCTTTCTCCAAACATAAACCCATCCAGATGCATTAAAAAAGAGTAAAAGATGACTGATTAGACCATATCACTTTTCTCCATTGCTCAGGGCTCCAGGTTTTTGACAAAAACACCATGTTATGCGTTTTTGAGCATTAGCTTTGGATACAAATGTTTTCCAAATGGCGGCCCTGCCATAAATACTAGCTTTGTGAAGCTCACAACATGCTGTTTTTGTTGAGACTGGTTCAGCTATGGATTGATTCAATTCTGTGGTAATTTTTAGAGCTATAGTTCGGTGGTTATTAGCACGTATCTTACCAAGTGTCCGTCTGTCCCTGTCGGAGAGCTTTGACTTGCGGCCACAGTTCTTTTCTGCTGATGCTGTTTTTTGGTGTTGGGCATATGTTGTCATAATTTTTGACATTGTTCCCCTTGCCACCTTAAATAATTTTGTCGTTTTCACGTCAACCTCGTAAATCTCCATTTGCTTCACTGCGGGCGGAGCGGACCACCTCGGACAGAAGACTATCGTCTGAAGACTTTACTGCGACTGAGGGAAAGCCAGTAAACCCCCTGAGATAAGAAATATTTAAGATAATAATTAACCATAGATATTACTTCAGAAACTATTTTATTTTGAATAAAATCCTGTACTGCAGACTTTCTCATATTTTCACTTGAAATTCGCTAAGGTAGCTAACGTTCGGCTCTAGCTTCAAATGATGCCACTGTGTTGTTGTTCCCCCAGCTCGTTTCGAGATGAAATTGTGAAAAAGTCTGTCATACAATGAATAAGTGAAGCGATAACGTTAGATGTGAATATTTTCCGTATCTTAGTGTAGACTTTGATAACTAAATAATAGCGAACTAAAGCTAAAACAAATAACGTTAGTCTAACAGTGAGCTGTCATCGTCTCGCCGCGCGAACAGCCATTTTCTTTTCTGCGTTTTTGTTTTCCTAATTTGAAACGTTAGCTCTGCTGTCTGTCTTCTAGCTTTATAAATGTTATACTCAACTATTAGTCTTATCAATAGCAAGTACTAACTAGCTAGTTTTTTAACATAACGTTATGTATAAATTTTAAGGTTGTTGTTGATCAGTCCTGTCTAAAATGAATGGAGTAGAGAACTAAACAGCAAACATTTCCTAACGTAACGTCAGCTTCACGTTTTATTTTCTGACTCACGTTTTTGACTTGAGCAAGATTAGCCTGTTTAGACAAATATGACAAAAAGACATCATTCAGTTGAGCCAATGTCACTGATGATTTAGGTCTGTTCATTCAAAACAATATCTTATATGAATGGACATTATGCTAAGTAGTCTAACATTGTGTTATTGTTGTGCTTTTTATCTAGGCTAACGTTATTCTGGAGCATAGTGTTTTCTGTAAAATGTAATTCTCACTATACACCCCTTTAATGACTCAGAAATGGTTTTATATGTTTTGGATGAATGAAATGGCAACTGATAATATATTTATCTATTACAGCGATGGATGGACATTATGCTTGTGTCCAGAATAGCTATTTTATCTATTCCTGACATAAGCATAAAGCGTTTGCTGTAAGATGTTATTGCAAGTATACAGCCCTTTAATTACTCAGAAATGGTTTTATATGATATGTTATGGATTAATGAAATGGTAAATGATTACATATTTATGTATTGCAGCAAAGGATGGACATTTAGCCATCTGATACAGTCCCTGAAGAGAAGGAGGTGCTGAGGGTCATTGCAGAGCACGACACAGAGGACCATCAGGGCATGCATGCACTTACTGTTATATTGAATATATTGAAGGTATTTATGCTTGACCATAGATTTTTCTGCTGTATCTGTACTAATACATTAATGATTTTACTGTAAATAAATCCAATGCATTAATTTTACGGGTATCTAAACTGATATTTGCCATGGGTTGTATCTTGTTTTTATTTGTTTTGCAATGTTATCCATTTACTTAGTTCATCCATTCACTATGTTATACATCTTTTTTTAAATAAAGTGTGTGTTTCATTGAACACATAAATTGTATATTTCAGTGTATGTGTCTTTCAATTTTGCATTATATCAACAGATTCTCAACAGTGACCCATTAGGAGTATGGATAAGTGGTGAAATGTCAATGAACCTAACATTCTAATAAAAAATATTTTTTGCCTTTTCCCATACATCACTAAGATGTTATAACTTTTGAGCAGTAAATGATAAATCTGTTCTGATTTCTACTCTATATCACTTACAAAATAGTGAAGATACCACACAGTTTGTCTCCCTCGATCTTGAACATGAAATGTTTAAAAACCTAGGTTTCTCATGGAGAATAGCCATTTAGAAAGTGTTTTTTATTATTATTTATTTTGTGATTTGTTTTAATAATTGATATAATTGATGATATTGTGTTAAAGTAAGCATATTATTGTATATAAATGGAAAGCTCCAGTTATCCTGTTTAAAATGGTATATTATCTTTAGGGGTGTAACATAATATGATCACACCACAAACAGTTTTGCATACACATGTCATATTTTCAATGAACCTAACATTCTAAAGCATTTATTTTAGCCTGTTCTTACCCATCACTGAAGTGGTTATAACTTTTGAGCAGTAGAAGATAACTCACACAATGGTGAAGATATCATACACTATAAGTTTCCCCCTATCTTGAACATGAAATGGGTAAAATAGTAGGTTTCTCATTAGAAAATAGCCATTTAGAATGTTTTATAAATTTAGTTGGTAAATGTATTTCCATAATTGATGATATTGCCATCAAGTAATCCTATTATTTTTTATATCAATTGAAAGCCCCAGTTATCCTGTTTACAATGGTATATCAAGTTTAGGTACCTGATGTCATATGATCACACTACAAACATTTTTGCAACGCACATTAAGAAATAAAATGGAATAGAATGTTGACCCAATATTCGCTTAGGCTGGAAAGGGTTAAGCAGACAGGTGCTGCTAATTAGGTGTGGTTGAAAAACCGTCAATGTCCCAATTATAGTAGCCTATTCATATTTCTCTGAAATTGTAAACAACTTTAAACCCTCAAAATTCCAATGCAGGATTGCTGCAGAGTCGCCGCTTGTGCACACATCAACCTCTCAAGTTGCACTGCACGATAAAATAGCCCAAACCCATTTACAACCATCATGCCACAGTCACACAATAACATGCATAAAATGTACCGTTTCTACACACCACAAAAACTTTGTTCCGATATAGGCTAGCCTATAGGCTATTATTAAAAAGTTGAAACTGTTACAAATAACCATTCGGTGCATTTTCCTTTGCGTAGGCTACGCCTACCCAATGTAGCCTAGCTACTTTCGGTATAACGTTAACATTTGTTTCTACAAATCTCTGATAAACAGATTAACGAACCAAATATGCTACTTTGTAACGATTATACAAATGGTTTCTGTTGAATGTTGAAGAGATTCCTATTCCATTTTGCCACTGCCCAGCAACGTTGATGTTTCCACAGCGCTATCGCGGCTGTAATAGCCTACGTTGCTGTTATGTAAAAACACACGTAACGTTACTTTTTAAGGTAGCCTATATAAATACATTGGGCTACGTACTTTATCCGAATTATGCACATACCTGTTCCGTTGTATTATGAATGTACTGTATCTGTATGTGATCATTCTGACATCGTAGCTATCAGCAAGTGTTTTGCTGTGGGTCAGAAATAGTCAAGTGAGTAGGCCTACCTGCCAGACTGCCACAGTTCTGGAGAAGAGTCTTCCTGCACACATCCACCGTTAAGCCCCACGTCCACCGCCAGGCCCCTCGGGGACTGAGCATGGACCTGGAAGTTGCGTCATGTGCCCTGGTGTCACTTCCGACCACGTGCATGGACCTTTTCGTTACTTCCCCACTCTGTTTGCAGAACATACTAAACGAGCCGGACGTGTCTTCATTTGTCCAAGCAAGTTTGTTCTTTTTTCTAATAAGTGGATTTCAACGAGCCGACATCTGCCAACAAGGTAAATGATGCCAATGTACTGTTGGAACCAATGACGTTAACGTTAAGCAGCAGACAACAACTTAATACTAGGAGTTGGCTAGCTAGCTCACGTTAGCAAAGTAAATGTTATTATTGGCAATCATTATTTGTACGAACATATTAAGTTATTGTACTGTATTAAATAGAACCATTTTAAATGTTATTGTACTTATTCTGTTATGTTTTTTTCTTTCTTTTTTTTTTTTTTTACAGATGCATCATTCCATTCTCCAGGGCAATTCAAATTTAGAACTTGACAGATGCACAACCTGCTGCAATTTATATCACTGTCCACTTTGCCTGACCTTCAAACCCACAAAACTTAATCGATTAAAGTCTCATGTATATTTCCATCTAAAACATGCACTGACTTTCAAATGTATGTTTGTTTAAACAATTATTAGATTTTAGTAATTTCAAAGTGTGTTTAGCAACATGTTTCAGTTTAAAGTAGAATCTGTATGCCCCAACATATTAGAGACTTAGGTGCTGAACGGCCTGAGAAATTAGCTATGTTCATTTCCTCCCCCTCCCGCATTGTTAAGTACTCATTGTCACCTGCATGAATGCCCCCCCGAGTTTCCTGGGAATCCTAGCCTGGTAGAATAACGTGTGAAATAAAGTTATTGATCTAAGCCCTGAGACAGGAAACTAGGAAGAAGAACCAGAGATAGGAGTGAAGTAACATAGCCACAAGACTTCCCTGTCTAGCCTACCTTTTGTTATCACCTACATGACATTTCCTGTTTTCTGTGTATAAATGCTGGGCCGGTTTGGAGTGTAAGTAATGTTAGACTAGAAGCTGACATAAACATCATGCTAATAAAGAAGTTATAGCTACTGTCTTTCATCACAGAACCGATTCAAGACCCTCTTATTTCTTGAACGTAATTGCAAGTACCGGCAACGAACAGAAGTGTCATTGAGAAATACAAAGCAATTCTTCACCATTTAAACAATTAGATGGTGTAAGATATTCGTAGTCAACAAGATTCATTATGGTTCATTTGTAAGTTAGTGGACACTTTCATGCAAGACAGTCCAAAAGAGTTTTCCAGCTGCCCCGTGTCTTGGGAATGGAGGAGAGCGAGGTGGCCAAGGCCCTCATTGCATACACCCGGCTCGCTGACGTGGTTGGGGAAGCAGAGCACGACAAGATTGTGGGACCAGTTGTTTTTATTTTCAGTAACCAGCAGGATATGGAGCGATTCTTAATTGAAATTGTGGACCACAGACATAACATAATTTTCTGTCTTCTTCCCTTACAGCCTGTAAGGACTACTAGTAAGGAATACTCGTGTTATATAGTGTACATAAATATATATATAGTTTTAGATTGCATGGGTGTTCAGTGTGTCGTGTAAGTTCTTATTGGTTGTCCTTTTTCCCTTTATTTTCTTATTAGACTATTTGATATTCCAAAAAAATATATATAATTTTACAAATTAATTTGTGTGGTTGCTAAAGTCTATGGCTGCCTAATCTGTTCTTCTGTCATTCCATCATTTTGGGTTATTTGTACTTTTAAAGTTCCCTGGTAGACTATCATAAAGTGAAGAAAATATTAGCCATATTCCCTATTCCTATATCACACATACACCTCAGCACAAATAAACCTTGCATAAGGTCATGGAATCTGTCCATGGTTCTGCAATGCTTAAAACATGCCTTCTGCCAGAAATTGTACAGTGCTGCACAATCATTTGTATTGTGTTGCACAGTGTTTAATGGTATGGACAAAGAGTTCAACATTGGGAACAGTCTGCTGGCTTGTATTGAGATGCCTATTATACCTCAAAATAACATGTTCAAAAATCTAGCAAGGTTCATAATATGCATATAAACCCTTAGATCACTACTGAGTTTGTAAATTAAGTTTGGAAGTGTGACGACTCCATAGTTGGATACATCAATAATGTCGATGAAGCTGTAGTGTAGACTTGCAGTGACTGCTAGTAGGTGTGGTTGAATCATGTTGAAAGCACTGAGGATGTAGTAGTACTTTATTGATCCCACAATGGGAAATTTCTTCTTCAATCGTTACACTCCAGTAATACACAGTAAATATAACACGTGTACATTATTACAGGGAAGCCAGACCAGAGAAGGGATCAGCTATTCTTTTGTTAAAGTGGACAGTGATACAATTTGCAGCAGGTTGTGCATCTGTCAAGTTGTAAATTTGAATTTCCCTGTAGAATGGAATGATGCATCTGTAAAAAAAAAAAAACATAACAGAATAAGTACAATAACTTAACACGTTCGTACAAATAATGATTGCCAATAATAACATTACATGTTGGCTATCTGTTACATACATAACGTTAACGTTACATTAGCAACACACATAAAACTGTAAAACAAACAATATATAAAGTATGTCGTTACTTAACTGCCATTGGACAAACACTAATGGTTAGAAAGCTAGTTACTGCTTAACGTTAGCTTACGTTAGCTAGTTACGTTACACAAACATTATGATTCATGACTTATCACGATTGCAAACGTTTGCTGCGCTACAAATAAACAGCAATGGAAAAAACAACATACAAGTTGGTCACATTAGTGTTAATTTGCTAACGTGAGCTAGCTAGCCAACTCCTAGTATTAAGTTGTTGTCTGCTGCTTAACGTTAACGTTATTGGTTTCAACATAACATTGGCATAATTTACCTTGGTGGGAGTTGTCGGCTCGTTGAAATCCATTTATTACGAACAGAACAAATTTGCATCGACAAGGTGATGTGTCCGGCTCATTTGTTGTGTTCGCAATCAGAATGGGGAAATAACGAAAAGGTCCATGCATGTGGTCGGAAGTGACGCCAGGGCACATGACGCAACTTCCAGGTCCATGCTCAGGCCCCGAGGGCTTAAGATGTCTGCAGGAAGACTCTATTGGAGTTCTGTGGTATCTGCAGATCCATAGACTAGAAAAATAAGGAGAAGCACTGAAATAGCTTGAGTAAGGAACAGCGCCTACAGTGACTGAATGGGAAAACTACAGGGTCGACGGTTCTTTTATTCACTGATTTTTATTTTTTTAAATTATATAGCCTATATATACTTTTTTCAGTTTATGATTGAGGCGAGGCCCCTTTCAGTTGAGAGGCTCGTTTCAGGTGAAACGAATGAAACATAGCAAATGCCGCCTATGCTTCCCGTCTCTGATCCAAATCCAAATGCTGTCACGTAACGTTATGTTGTCTAAGTTACAAAATAGGCTACAATTGAATTGTTAACTAAACATATTTTTAGCGCTGTTTAAATTTTTGCCTATTTTTAACTAAATGTTCATCTAGCCTAATCACTCCATTCAACATTATCCAACGAATTCTGATTTATGTTTTAATAACTTTAGCACAGACAACTTCCTAACAAAACATGAAAAAAGCATAAGCCAGCTAGGGTACTGTGGTTAAGTTAATTACCAGGAAAAACAAACCTTTCACTCTGCATGAAAATGCCAAGGTGCCAGTAGACTGTCGTTAGCAAAATGCAATCGACTATGACATAGACAGCAAATAAACTATCCGCTACACATGATTGGGTTATATTTTCAAGTTTATGCGAGTCAACAACGTTAAACTAAGTTACTATTAGCCAAACGATAGCCTATGTTTAATTATTGCTTTAGATAGCTGCATGCTAGGCTGAATAGAACGCTGAATTCAGCACAGGATATGTGGTTTGGACTTCACAAAATGGTGAGATCTGTAATCGGAATCAGAGTTCGTTTAATAAAGTGGAGAAATCAGTAGATGAACATTTGGTTAAAACCTAGGGAAAAATTGTATGAACCCATATTTTTCTACAAACACAACTACGACTGTGTCCGAATAGTCAGAATCAGCACACACTACTATTTGAGTAGGCTATGCCAGTTGAGTATACTTTCTTTTTTGAAAAGCTGTTAAATTAGGCTAGCCTTACCTGTGCGGCCAAATTGAGTGTTCTGAATATCCCCAGATGATATAGCCAAAGAGTGTAAAGGAAACTGATATAGCCTAGGCTACTTATGTCCAAGTTTATATGGAGTATATTTAGCATACTGCATGTCACTGCAGTATAGACTACAGTAAGCAGTATGCTAGTACACAGGACGCAGTACATTGGGCATTCACAATGCCTTCCTCTACAACACTGTTATGACCCAACAATACTATCCCAGATGATTTGACATTACCTTTTTGTGCTTTTATCACAATTCATTACTTCTTTGTAGCACTTCCAGGTTCTTTAGACTACTTAGCACAAAATAGGCTACATCACCATATTTTAACACTTTCACCTTCACTAGATCCCTTTATTAACAGTTCATTAACAGTTCATACCATTTCCACCTTTTATTTTCCACCTCACACTATACCATATTACCATCTTTCTATGCCATTTCCAGCCATTGATATTTGTGAGGCAACCACACACCTACAATTTATTTAGGAATTGTTAATCTAGTTAGCATTCAAATTAATAGGAATCACATGTGTAGATGCTTTTGTAATTGTGGTTTAGATGCTTCAAAGTTAAAGCAATTTTCAGGGGTGTTTACGATATTTTGTCCACCACCTGTAGTTTTGTGGTTGTTACCCCTCTTTATATATAAATGTCATAATGGTCCACCAGAGGGCGCTAATTCTAGTTTTGTGTGATTCACTGGTCCTTGGGTTTCACGTGATGAAAATAGGAAGTGCAGTGAAGTGACAGTTTTTTTAAGGTGTCAATTGCACTGTGTTGCTAGCAGCACCACGGAACTGAAATCATTCAAGTTTTCTTCATGAAAAGAAAAGCCAATTATTGTTTCATCGCAATTACGATGGGAATAGTGTTTTTACTAATGGCGGTGTTGTATGGCACCATCAATTCTCAGGTGAGTTTGCGTTCTGCATTATATTTTATAGCACCAAAACTGAAATTGTAACGAGACGTGTGCTATTCGGATCCATGAACAGGTAACGTTACAAGCAGGGGTCGATTTGAGAGTGCATACAACCCCCCCTGTTTTAAAAAGATTTACAAAAACCATCCCCTTTGTAAAACTGCCATCGCCCCCTTTCCATTCCCTTTGTGTTAATGCAATGGTTTTCTGTTATATCACAGATCCCACTATCCCCCTTGACATATCCTTACGAATCTAACACTGGTTGCAAGCTTGGAAGCCGCTGTCATTGTCTGTGGGACAACTTCGCAATGTTGCCGATCACGATAATGTGTAAAACTGCACGTTTTAAGCAAAGCATTCCTCCGTGATGGAAAAAAAAAAACAAGATAGCTGGCTCCAATAGACAGATAATGCTTGTTTATAGTAACGTTATACTATAAAGTTAAACTGAGATAATTACATAGGCCTAGCATTGTGAATTGTGTCCCGAAACCTGCGTGGGGCAAGTCCATTGTCTGTGCAATAATGTTTTTATCCCCCACCAGCTATCTGACGCTTCTGGTCTTAAAACGGATTATCGCCTGCTGGGAAGACCGCTGTACAAATTGGATATATCCTGGCCTAAGTACACGGAACATTTCACAGGCGATGTGTTCGGAGTTGCTGTAAATCATCTTGCTGGTTTGGTGTACGTCGCACAGGTAACCTGGCTTGTAGTGTGTGACTGCAGTACGTAGCCTAAACTGTAAAATAAACATACTGCAGGTATAGGTGTGGAGTGTATTGACTTCCATTTTAGTTAGGCAACAAACATCAGGCGGTATTTGCGTTCGTTTTTTCTCTCGCTTGCAAGCGTTAAGACCGTCATCATATGCTTTTTATTTAGACAGCACTCCGTGATGTTTGCCTTGAGTTGTGACCTTTTTTCCCATATTCAAATATACAGTATGAGCACTCTATTCCCCACCTATTCTATGAATGTGGCTAAAAGAAATAGCTGTGTATAATATTATCTCACTTATTTCAGTAATGTATTAAGTCGCTGTTCAAAAATAGTTTAATTACTTTGGTTTTGATTTAATTTAAAATTTGGCTGAATGAAGCGTCTTATTCATTCTGCTGGTTTTTTGTTTTAAAAGACCCCTAATAAGGAAATTCCTTCCTGGAGATACCAGAACAAACATTTTGTGTTTCTGGAATATTTAGCTTTATTGAATTTCTTTTCAGACTTATCTGTGTTCATTGAACTTCATGAACATGAATCCAAATATAAATTTGTGGTGTTGTGTTTGTTTTGTCGAGTTAATATGTACATAACTTTATATAGGAGTACACATTGACCCAAGATGAGGTTTTTATCATTTGATACCACAAAGAAGCCAACAGGTCTAGGTCTAAGTACAACAATGTGGAAACCAACACAAAACTTTCAAGGCCTATACAGGATAGCACAAAGCAATCTTCTACAGAAATTATGCACAAAGATTCTCAGTGATTTTCCAGTTAGTGCTCAAATGTATGCAGCTGAAAACAGTAATGAAAAAACATCTTAAGCAGATTCTCTTTGATGTTGAACCAAACTCCCAAATAATAATTTGTTTTATTACCTCCCTGACATTGTAAAATGTATTTTGCTACAAATACAAAATAGTATAAAAAAATATATCTATATCGACTACAAACAAAACAAAAACAAAACAAGCAACCCCAAGTAGAAAACATGCAACTAGAATTTGTTTTAAAATCATTTGTGTTTAGTTGAAGGGGAGTGGGCATAACCAGCTCCAGAGAATGAGACATTAAACTTAAGTTCAAACTCACAGTGGTGATGAAAAATTCCATTGTACATATCACAAAGAGGAGGGGGCTTTCCTAGTGTCCTGGCAAAATTCACAAACTGACTTTTTCTCCCTGGCAACATAGTTATACCCCAGTATACTTAGCAAAATAATTTCCCCCCTCTCCACATAAGACAATGTTAGATAAGCATTTTGTCACCAGGGTGGTATACTGTAGTTGGGTGCCTGGGTGCTACACATTGGCTGTGGTTGAGGTGAGAGTCTCCACTTCACTGCAAAATACGCTTGAGATCATGAGATGAAAAAATGCAGTATGCATGCAGTCTATTATTGTTAATATTATTATTGTTAGATGTCTTCATATTGATTAACTTTTCCTCTGTCAGCGGGGAGACTTTGTTCCCAAAGTGCTGGTGTTCACTACAGATGGAGACTTCATCCAGGCCTGGAACACCACTACCCTGGAGATGCCTCACGGGATCTTTCTGGCCAATGCCTCCACAGACCCCTCAGTGTGGATTACAGACGTGGGGAACGGTGAGTGCAGGAGGTGCCCTGAATCGGGCAGTGATGCTTGGTGAACTGCTGTGCGACTGGAGAGCCGAGACCAGTGACCCCTTTAAGAACCCATCATGCACGTTTTCCGACATTGCAGAAAAGTTGACGGTTACATTTTGTTTTCCAAACAGTTGCAGCAGCGAAAATTGTTATTATGAGTGATTAGCGCCTTAAGCACACAAAACTGTCTCTTGGGGGTTTGCAGAGAAACTGAACAGCTAACTGAACCTTCTCTTCTGTCTTTATGCAGGTCTAGCTCTTTGTTCACTGTTGCGTTGGTATTTAAATGTGTTTATTTAGGTGCGATGTGATGACGTCACTTTGCACCCACTTTGCACTAGGGCTGCACAATTAATCAAATTTCAATCGTGATATTAATATTGGCTTTCCACGATTACTAAACAATAATAATCGAGAATGACGATTTTGAAGGCACAGTCTGTTTACAAATGAAAACTCTCACTTTACTGGACTTTCTCTGGTGTTCTATATCAAATAAAGAACTCCTATTTTACCTCCCTCACAGTAGAGGGTTAGGGTTAGAAAATGTGAAAACATAAGCATTGTTCTGTTCATTCAAAATGTTAAAGTTCAGTAAAAGTATTATGTTATGAAAACCATCGTGTTAAATAATCGTGATCTGAATATTGACTAAAATAATCGTGATTATAATTTTTGCCATAATCGTGCAGCCCTAATGTAGTTCCTGAGTCGGTTCCTGTCGTTTCTATCCATCTTTTGATTTAACCAGTTGTTAGGCTGTCATATCTTGATCATCCTGTACAGAAATGGAATACACTAAAAATATGCAGAAATAAAATTTATTATCCAGATATTACCCTTAATATCTTGGTAAAAATACATATTGTTGCTGCTTTAAAATATTGCAATATATTATTTTAAAAATACACTGTGGTGAAATATATGCATCATGATCATTTCAAAAGGACCTCATATTAACAATATATTGCAGTACATTCTGGTTCCATAGGGAATTGTTGCCTTTATTCTGGTTGGCCAAATGCATTGTTGTTGTAAAATCATAAGTGGAAGACAGAGCAAGTCTGCCCCATAATTACCAGACTCTGAAGTGGAATGTTACACTGTGTTGCCATGTGTGACGGTGAGGTCATGTTCCTCTGTGTCGCAGGGCCGTACGGACACACCATAAAGCAGTACTCTCCCTCTGGGAAGCTGCTGCAGGTCTTGGGCTTAGCAGGTAAGGCCGGCTCTGGAGTAAACCCCCTGCAGTTCGACCAGCCGGCCGAGATGTTCGTTCACAGCTCCGGCGAGATCTACATCGTCGACGGCGACGGCGGCATGAACAACAGGCTCATAAAGCTGTCCAAAGGTACGAGAGCGCGCATGCTACTCGCAGCTATGCTAACGGTTTAGCATGCATTCATTTAACCTCTTCAGCACAGCATCTTCATCCCTGGTCCAGGTGGACTACTGCATATGCCAGGGGGTTTGCTTGACCCACTACATACTGATATTTAAATACAGCATGTGCTGTAATGATCATAAAGTATACTGATTAGAGAGCTGCATTACATTACATTACATTACATGCATTTGGCAGACACTTTTATCCAAAACGACATACCATACATACATACTGGTAGGTCATTGGAACAAATACAAGCTCAGGTCAGATAAAGTACAATTCCATCATAAAGTAGCAGCTATACAAAGCTCACACAGTAAAGCTATGGTGAAGTGTTGAGGCTAAGTCAGTAAAGCTGTGGCTAAGTCTTAAGAAAGAAGTGAGGCACAATTACGAGGGACACAATAAAAGAACTACAAGATCATGATACAAGTGCTACATGAAAATGCTAGAACATCAACATACAGGTGCTACAGGAAAGTTATCAAGTCAACATTTGACAGCTATCTAGTTTAAGTTTGTTATTGGCAGATATGTGTAGTCAGATGAGAGTTTGAGTCATTAAAGGAAAAAGTGATATCCCAAGATCAGGATTGAAACGGTGAACATAGTATCTGCTGAACCTACCTCCTTCTAACCACATTTAGCTTTCATCAGGCTACGTCTACAGGTCACATCTTACATGCATTCCCTTTCCTCACTAGGCGTAACAAGTCTGAGTGCAGCAATGGGCAAAAATACAAAATAAAAAATTTATTTTACTGCAAAATACAATTTCCCTTCCAAATAAACATTAATAAACCCATCCAAATGGCAGAGGCCTATGTTGCTTTCCAGTGACCCAACCATGCAGAAAAGATGCAAGCTGTATTACATATGAACTGCATATGCAAATTAATATTTTTAATCTGTGTATTTGAAATAACTAACCAGCCTGCATTTAGGGGACATCTTAAGCAGATTCTCTTTCTTTGCTTTGTGTAATGTGTGCACCCACTGTGAGGATGTGGTCCCCGTGGTTGACAGCCATCCCTCTGCAGACCTGCAGGTGATCTGGATGCATGGGGAGAAGGGGTCTGGCATGGCGCAGTTCTACATCCCGCATAGCGTAGCCGTGGATAACTACCAGAGGGTAAGTCTGCACCGATCAGGGATACGCAATGCAGAGCTGGCAAGGAGCTTGTGTTTCTATGGTGACCGACCTTCTGCACTTATATTCAATATTGCCCAGTTTTGATTTTTTTAAAAAGATCTTAGAACCTTAGAAAGTTGCAGAGCAAAGACTATACAGTTATGGTTAATGAATTAAACTCTTTTCATAACAAGTTATGAGTTGGTCGTGTGGAACCCTCTTGTCTGTAAATTCCAGACTCAAGATTTGACATTCTGAATCTCTGAGACCACAGCAGCCCTCGGCAGACTTCCTGAAACTCAGTAGTTCAGACTGAACCAAACATCTTCTGTAAATGTTCTAAAACAATGTCACCGCTGATGGTTTCGTAAGCCTGCAGTTATTGAGCTCCACTGGTGTCTGATGGAACATGTTCTCCGTCTGGGTGTTTCCAAAGAAATGTGCGATTGTTGATTGAAAAGTCCCTTCCTGTGTGTGCTGTGGATCCCCAGGTGTGGGTGGCTGACAGAGGGAACAAGCGGATCCAGGTGTTTAACTCGGTGACAGGTGACTGGCTGGGATCCTGGGGCAGTTGTTTCACAGAGGATGCCCCGTATTCTGTCAGGTGGGGAAATATAGTCATCGTGGGATACACAAAGTAACCATTGTAAATAACTGAGAAGTAGATGTTTTAGAATACTCATCGTTCGTGCCACAGTGAGGAGCACGGAGCTTAGGTATCATCTTCTGAAAAAGACACTCATTGGGCTGCCCTCTGTCCTTTAAATATCCAGAGTGGGCTTATATTTTTTAAAAGATTGTGTTCCTTTAAAAGAGGTGATATTATATTATGAAACAAATGATTATCCATTTCTAGTTACAATGAAATAAAATGAAAACTGAGTCTGAATAAACCATTTTGTCTAATTTGTCTGTCTAAATGAGTAAATGAGATAAAGTTCTCAACCGTGCCCTTGCACGCCCTGCCTTTTGAGGTCCATTACATCTCTAATCACAGAATCCAGTCATTTTCTTGTCTTTCTTTTTTCAGACAGTGTGTTTGTGTTTGCCTCTCTCTCTCTCTCCCTCCCTTTATCCCCCCCAATAGACTGACGCCAGACCAGAAGTATTTTGTGGTGGTGCAGCTGAACACCAATCAGATCACTCTGCTGGAGGCCCCGCCCGTGGGTGTGATTGGCCAGTGCCAGGTGGTCAGTGTCATCCAGCTGGCTGACGACATCAAGCCGCACCTGGTGGACCTGGACTTGAAAACGGGGGCACTGTACGTGGCTGAGATTGGGGCTCAGCAGGCTCAGAAGTTCACCCCGTTCACCCTGGGCAGCGGCGTCCTGTAACGGGAAGGGGTGGGGAAAGGTACTGCTTGACTGGTGGAGGGCTTCTCTTTTTTTCCTACAAGGTACAGTGATTAAGCTTACAGCAGTTCACAGGCACTCTGCCTCCACATGGGGCTGAAAAATCACAATGAAAGAAGAGACGCTTACGTAGCGGCTGATTATATCTTTTCCAAGACGGACAATGACATCACAATTGTACAATGACATCACAATAATCTTATCCCTCCTTTATCCCTTTTATTGTCTTTTATTTCCCCTGGAAAACTTTATCATTCCTTATCATTGCTCATTTGGCTGACCTGCATATCTAAAGTGATGACAGATCATGGAGCCCGTGGACAGACCTATGAGATTCACCAGGGGATAACGCTGGCTAAATACTTGGCTCGAGGTGCTGTATGTACCGAATGAGTGCCCACCATAGAAATGAAGGTTCAGAGCCTGAATTTCCAAAGGGCAATTCCTCCTGTCAGTCCTTCTTGAATAACACAGTCGGGCAGAGGTGTCCCTGTTGTCCAGACCTTGGTTTGAATGGTGTGATTCGTGAAAAAATTGCTGCTGTTTAGTTTCTAGGTTTTCAAGGTCACTCACTGTGATGAAAGGGGGGTGAATTTCAGCTTATTCTTGCAGTGCATTTGTATATTATATCTGTATATGTGAAACAAAGCCAGGAAGATCTGTACTTGGTACAGGACTAATGTGCTTAAAAGTGTTTTATAGCTGAACTGTGAGATGTACAAAATTGACCAAAAAGTTCAAGAAGTTAATCCATTTGTTATTTTCAAATAATTTGGCCTCCAACGTTCTTGGTGTTTGGATGGTGCTGTTTTTTATTATCAGTAATATGTCAGTATCTATGTCTGTTATTATATTCATGTTTTAACTGGAATATGACACTTGACTGCATGTACGTTCCGTGCCATTTTTAAACTGCCCTTGGTCATCATTGAACCATAGTTGTTATGAATGTTTAATAATTATTTTGCTGACTAATACAGATGTACCCTAGGTGACAGTACATCCTTCTCAAAATGTGTATATATTGTAAATGATAAAGCCATATGAATTAATAAGCTTCAGCTATTTTCTCTGTGATTAATGCGCCATAATTTCCTCTAGATGTGTCCTTCATCTGAAATAGGTGTGCTCGTCTTTGTTTTCAGTATGAATTGTACACATGCACAAAATCTTTTGTATTGGGTTTTTAAGGATCCTGAGATTTTCTGAGAATGCAGTGTTAATTCTTTCATTGCTATCGGTTGATAAAAAATGTGACTACCATTCATGAACGCTATTAAATAAGGTAAAAGGGAAATGTGTGCAGTTCCATTTTTGCCACTAGGTGGCAACAATGATATGGAATAACATCCCAGGGTCCAAATGTACACTCGTGCCTTCACAGGGCAGTGATAATTCCTTCAAGATCTCAAGATCCCAGCAAAATGTATAGCAGTCAGGCTGCCAGATTGTGGCATTTAAAGAGTGCTTCAAGTTTCTTCTCACTTTTATTTTAGACAATTTTTTAGCTAAAATATTCTGACAAAGTGGCTTGTAAACCTGTTCTCAAACATGTAATGCCGGTTTCCCCCTCCAAATTCCACACAGTGTTCTAAAAAGGGGACCTGCCATTACGGAAATCCAATCAACTGCAATATATTGTAAATATGTGGACTATCATAGAAAATCTAATGACACATTAACATGTGTTCCACATGTGAGATTCAAATTTCCAAAAGAGGAAATGCTGTAAACTGTACAGGAATAGGGTTACCATAAGCCTGGCGAGATGAGTCCATCCCCTTGAATGTCACAGGGATCCAGAGAAGAAGGACCGGCTTTCTGAAAAAGGTCTCATACGGGAGATGTGAAGGGGGGATTTCCTCGTCAGATAAAAACTGGCTCAGCCAGGACAGGGAGAAGGCTGTGCATTAGGATTTTTGAAAACACCTCTTACAAAACCACAGCCAGGCGCAGGCTGAAGGGTTAAAGCGCAGACTTTCAGCTTTAATTTCACTGTTTTTACATCCATATCGGCTGAACCGTGTAGCAATTGTAGCCCTTTCTATACTTAGTCACTCCCATGTTTTATACATAGTGCTCCCCCTCTAGCCTTTGATTGCCATTTGTCAACATGAGGACCACATTTGTGCCAATGAAAGCCAAGGAAGCCATTATGTATAAAAAATGCCCTTTTATAAAAGCTGAGAATCTGTACGTTTACCACGTGAATTATCTGATTACAAATGGCAAAGTTTGTCTTTGTCACAAACATTATGGAGGGCACTGTAAATTGAATAATCAGTGTCTATTTGTGTTCTAAATCTTCATTCATGGTTTCTTGTTTAATATGCATTCTAGCGGAAGAGAGTTTTTTCGTGTTACGGTCATTGCTTATTAATGAAAGTGTGGGCAAGCATCTAATTGGACATACTTCCAAGGGCACAAAGCATGTTTTATATATTATATTATATATATTATATTATAGGCATTTAGCAGACGCTCTTATCCTTACACAACTTTTTTTTTAATCATGTTTTTACATATATTATCCAATTATACAGCTGGATATATATACTGAAGCAATTCAGGTTAAGTACCTTGCTCAAGGGTACAACGGCAGTGTCCTACCTGGGAATCGAACCTGCAACCTTTCGGTTACAAGGCCTGTTCCTTAACCATTATACTACACTGCCGCCCCGTTTCATGATGTTACCTGTTGTGCAGCTGGAACCTGCACTCCCAGAGCACGTTACATAAGCAGTGCAGACATTGGAATAAGGAGAATGCTTGACAATCGAGAGCTAAATACGGATGATCAGAATGCAGATGCATTATTGATGTGGTTTCAGTGTGTGCATTAAGATTTAATATGATGGAAAGAGATCTGAAACATCAGACTCACTTTGGAAGGAACTTCAAATGATTCAAGCAGCCAATGGCAATTAATTGGCAGGATCTGAAAACGATCCCTCCGTAAAGTATGCGTAGTTGGTTCTTTGTGAATTTAAAAAAAATCTTTTTTTCTTATGGTAATGAAATACAGAAATACCATGATAAATACCATGAGATCTATATTAAGACTACAACATTCCAGTCCTATCTCCTAATTCTCTGTATTTTAATCAGTATACAAGCAATGCATTACAGAAGATATATGCAAACATAAATTTACATATCCAATTAGCATGACCTACATGTTTCCTTGGCTTCTCTAGCACTGCTGACACTGTAAAGTCTTTTGTATGGCCTTCTGTGTAATACTGCCACACATCCATTTGGTACAGTGCCATGAAAAAGTTTTTGCCCCCTTCCTGATTTCCTCTATTGTTGCACATTTCTCGCACTGGATGTTTTCAGATCTTTAGACAAAATATAATATTGATTTTAGGGAACCTGTGTGAACAAATGACACATTTGTTTTTTACTTATTTCATTTATTTAATGAACAAAAAATCCCAACACCCATTTCCGTTGTGTGAAAAAGTAATTGCCCCCTTACACTTAACTGCAGCCAATGTAGAATAAAGTAATCATTTTTAATATTTGGTCGCATATCCTTTGCATGCCATGCCATGACAATATCAAAGGACTCTTGATATCTTATTTTCTGGTACTCCTACAAGCGATACTATAACCGCATTTGAATGGATCTCTATGGGAATTGTGGGGTGGGACTAGATTTAGCAATAAATTATGCTGGAACACATGGAATGGAACCCATGGTTGGTAAAATGGCTGTAAGTCATCAAGGGTCTGAGGTATCAAACGAGCCTCAAACGATCACTTTGCTGCCAGATATGCAGTATATACGGATGGATCACTTTAAGGGTTGTTTCTTCTGACAAATTTTCCTATTGAACTCTATGGAAAAATAAGTCAGGAGAAGAAACCCTTCAAGTTATCCATCCATATCTACTGTATTTCTGGCAGCAGAGTGATGGTTTAAGGCTTGTTTGATTCGTCAGACCCTTGTTGACTTACAGCCATTTAGCCAACCATGTGTTCCATACTGTTCCAGTGTAATTTACAGCTAAATCAAGTCCCACCCCCCAATTCCCATAGAGATCCATTCAAATGCAGAGAGGTTATAGTATCGCTTATAGAAGTACCAGAAAATAAGATATCAAGAGTCTTTTGATATTGTTGGGTCACAGACATCAGGAAGTCATGGCATACAAAGGATATGCGACCAAATATTAAAAATGATTACTTTATTCTACACTGGCTGCAGTTAAGTGTAAGGGGGCAATTACTTTTTCACACAGCGGAAATGGGTGTTGGGATTTTTTGTTCATTAAATAAATGAAATAAGTAAAAAACAAATGTGTCATTTGTTCACACAGGTTCCCTGAAATCAATATTATATTTTGATATAATAATATTATATTCTGAAAACATCCAGTACAAGAAATATGCAACAATAGAGGAAATCAGGAAGGGGGCAAAAACTTTTTCACGGCACTGTATATTAATGCATTGTGTCTATATGTGTTAGTGTTACTCAGCATTTACACTGTGTTTGATCCTAATGCTTACCTGTCTTATCCTGATAGACTACAGAGGAGCCAAAGGTAGACATTGACACATTCTGCTGTGGTTCATTTAACCCCTCCACACACACACACACACACACACACACACACACACACACACACAGTATTTAACTCATGGGCGCATCTGATGTGCATGTGTTCACATGTATACAAATATACACATTTACAGTAAGAACAGAGGGTAAGGATATGTTTAAGAGATTTGTCTAAAAGCAGGATATAGACTATAGACTAATAACAAGTTGATCAATGCCCATACATACACACACATAAACACACACACACACACACACACACACACACACACACACACACACACACACACACACACACACACACACACACACACACACTCATTATAGCCGCCTCATATCCCCCATTATTTCTCTGCTAGTCGGCTGGAAGTGAAAATTAAATTAGAACACATTGATTCAGACCAAGCATAGTCTGAAAACACAGTCTGAGGACAGTGTGCCAGACTACAGAGGGCTGACTAGATTCTGTCCTTTATCTCATGAGCGCATAATTAACCAAGCATTGCAGTGGCAATACAACTTGTCAATGTTTCCCCAATGAAATAACTACATAGTGATTTCATATTCCAAAAAGACAAAGAAATTGGAATAATTGGCACCTCTTTTACCCAAATTCCGTGCAATGTACATTTTATGCAAATCCATGCTGCTGCTGCTGCTGCAGGAATCCCTTTGTGCCAGCTTGGCATGGACTGAACAATGGTACTACAGGGGTACAGAAGGAGGGCCAATCTGTTTCGTGATTTCATGCAAGCTTCTGTATTTTACTCATTTAATTAAGCTGATAATTTATTTGAACCAACATTTCGACAAGTCATGGGCCACAGCTGCAGACTGCACGTTTATCCGGTGGAAACGTTTTACTGCGGTTTGACATAGTAGTGAACCAGCATTGATGGAACAAAAACCTGCACACACTCGGGCTCCTGTGTGCTACTCTAAACTACCCCATCCTTGCCGTTAACCAGCTAATACACGGGGACATCCTCCTCCCTCTCCTGTTCTTGGGCTTTTTAAAGTCTGCCAGGTTACGTCAAAATCACATACCTATCTCATCAGTTTCTTCTGCGTCACGCAAGAGAATACTTAATTCCCTGATCAGCGCAGAGGCCCGCTGCTGCTTCAGATGTGTTTAAAAATCGATAACACTACACTGTGTGCACAGCTTAGCTTCCTCTCTCGTGGGCTCTGAAGTAGACAAAGATTTTCTCAGTGCATCTGTGACTGCTAAGAGAGCAGGGGTTTGGTGGGAATGGAGGGGCTGCTAAGAGAGCAGGGGTTTGGTGGGAATGGAGGGGCTGCTAAGAGAGCAGGTGTTTGGTGGGAATGGAGGGGCTGCTAAGAGAGCAGGGGTTTGGTGGGAATGGAGGGGCTGCTAAGAGAGCAGGTGTTTGGTGGGAATGGAGGGGCTGCTAAGAGAGCAGGTGTTTGGTGGGAATGGAGGGGCTGCTAAGAGAGCAGGGGTTTGGTGGGAATGGAGGGGCTGTTAAGAGAGCAGGGGTTTGGTGGGAATGGAGGGGCTGCTAAGAGAGCAGGGGTTTGGTGGGAATGGAGGGGCTGCTAAGAGAGCAGGTGTTTGGTGGGAATGGAGGGGCTGCTAAGAGAGCAGGGGTTTGGTGGGAATGGAGGGGCTGCTAAGAGAGCAGGGGTTTGGTGGGAATGGAGGGGCTGTTAAGAGAGCAGGGGTTTGGTGGGAATGGAGGGGCTGCTAAGAGAGCAGGGGTTTGGTGGGAATGGAGGGGCTGCTAAGAGAGCAGGTGTTTGGTGGGAATGGAGGGGCTGCTAAGAGAGCAGGGGTTTGGTGGGAATGGAGGGGCTGCTAAGAGAGCAGGGGTTTGGTGGGAATGGAGGGGCTGCTAAGAGAGCAGGTGTTTGGTGGGAATGGAGGGGCTGCTAAGAGAGCAGGTGTTTGGTGGGAATGGAGGGGCTGCTAAGAGAGCAGGGGTTTGGTGGGAATGGAGGGGCTGCTAAGAGAGCAGGGGTTTGGTGGGAATGGAGGGTTTTTTTCCTCACGTTGAGGGTTTTTCTTCTCTTTATTCTCTCCTTGACAAATTTCTCATTAAAGATTAAATTTGATCATGATCACAATCATCTTTTTGATATGAATACCATCACCCTAGGCCAGGGGTTCCCAATCCTAATCCTGTAGAGCTGCAGGGTCTGCTGTTAGACAAGATTTAACTGGTAATAATATATATTATTTTTAAAGCACTGCAAGGAAAGATCTATACAGTAGTTTCATTCAGTTAACTTCCCTCACCTGATTTTGTGGGTCTAAATTGTTAAATTGGGTCTAAAAGTTCCAGCCAATCTTTTGAAAATGCTGTGATTGAACATGCACTGTATATAAGAGCTTTCATATTTGTTTTCCTTTTCAGCTGAATTCATTTACAGCAAGCGGTTTAATGTTGGTGACCAGGTGTCCATACATGTCTTTCTTGGAGTGCATCCATTTCCTTGTCTTCTCCTCATCCGAGTGATTAAAAAGTCTCTATTCTACAGAATTTGCATAGACAGTATATATTTCTAACCTAATGTGGACTTAGAGAATATGTCATCCTTAGTGTGTAATTCAGAACAATTAACAGTTCATTACATTGAAAATGGCAAATATGGCTGGAATGACAACCTAAATCATTCAGAATTGGCAGCTTGTTATATTTTCAAAATTGTGGTTGGAACCACAAGCAGCATTCACAGGGAGGACCCATGGATCAAATATGAGAAGCCCTGCCCAAGGCAATTTCTTTGTTGCTAAAGTGCCATTATTTTATTATGTTTTGTCCATCCTGTGTTTGAGTTATATACATTATTTATATGGAATATGCAACCAAGCATAATTCCTTCCTTGTGACTGCTGTGTCAAAAAATGTATTATTGAGTGGCAACCTTTTCGGAACGGGCCATTAAATGTGTGATAAAAATACCATCGCTTGTTATACAATGTCCTGAATTCTTTCTCTGTGCAGGACTACTATGCCTCTGTTTGATGCGGGTGTTGTTTGTCTCTTGCAAAAAAAAGCATAGTCAAAGAAAAACTGTAAACACTTTCATATTTACAGTATTTTAATAATGTTTAATATTATTTGGACCTATACAAGAATTGAGAATTCTTGGTGGGAATGGAGGGTTTTGTTCTCTTTATTCTCTCCTTGACAAATTTCTCATTGAGAATTCTTGTATAGGAGAGAATTTTTGTTCTCATTTCAACACATTTTTGCTCTTTTTTTGCAATTTCAGGAGGCTGTATTTTTCAGGGGTTGACGGCCTGAACATGGGCCTGAAAAAGGGGTCTTGTAAGACCTCAAACTGAGGGTTAATTAAATTAAAATTCCATGGCCTCAATTAACAAATCTGCATGTAAAATGTTCAAAAATTAACTTGAATTGCACCAGATTTTTATTTTCTGGTTTCAGGCGTTATATTACTTATGCTCACAGATAAATTAGCCCTCTGAAACATATCTCTCTAACCAGACCTAATCTGAGGTTTTAATCTTGCATACTGATAGATACACTGCCTTTCCTCAATGGTGAGCAGGCAATGTTTACTGCCAGAGCCCATGGGGTTGTCAGCGCTGTGAATTGAACGTACACGCAGGAGTCAAACTCAAAGCCAAGATGAGACACAGATAAAAAAAAGAGCATTGGGGGATTTCTGTCGCTGGCAGTAGGCCTGCCTCTCGCACCCGCGTCCCGCGTCTCGCGTCTCTCAGAAGGCGGTTCAAAGGAGACGATCTGGGACGAGGCTCAGGCAGATCAGAGCTGCTGAGATGGAGATCACTGCTTCTTTTTTTAATACTTTCTTTTTATTACATCAATTGCATGATTTGGTGTCATATCAAGTGGTTATATTACATTTTTTAAATTAAGAAATGTTTTTTGCACACGCCAACGCCACGTGACGCGTAAGAACAATAAAACAAATTTGAACATATGAAGACAGATAAAAAGAAAGAAAGAAGGTATACACATGCAGCTGTGGTTCTGTGCATTGTTAAACCCGTTCATGTTACAGAAATGGCTTATGGTACCTCATGTCACACTTGTATATTACATGCAACAAACAATCTGATTTATAGGAGAAGTACACTCATCCTGTCCGGGGGAAAAGCAATGTTGAATACGACAGAGTACATCATTTTATATAACCTGTACAATAAAATGTAATAATATGGATAAAACATATTAACCCTTCAATACTATAATACTGGGAGGAAAAGGGGTTTGGAAAGCACCCATAAATTTCAGAGGGAGTTTTAGGACCCCCTGATATGCTCACAAACTCTAGACACATCTCAAGGCCCGCTTATATTTCACATGGTTTTTTTTGTCGTCGTTGTTTTTGTTCTGAAAATATTTGTAATGTTGTTTCAGTATTTTCATTTCTTTGACATAATATAAGAGTCTTGGATGACAAAAACATGTTAAATAAGGTATGCAGATTGGAATTTGATTAAATAGCTTTTGCTATCAGTTTGTTTCATGTATCACTCATGACTTGCAGTGGCACGCTTGGGAGGCGGTTTTCCGGAGCGCTGCATTGTTTCCTTCAGACGTGATCGTTCAAAAGCAATGAGATCATTTAACCCTGTCGACTCTCAAATTGTCAGCAAAGTAACACCACAAAGCTCAGAAAATACCCAACAACATCTGTTTATAACAAATATAATGCCTTTGTCACTGTCAAATACCAGCTGAGCCACGCAGTAAGCTGCCCTGGAGGACTGCACTATGAGTGCAGCTGGTGCAAGCAGGCTCCAGAGGATGCACACTTGCATATGGTTATCCTGCTGACTGAAGCCCACCCACCCACCCACCCCCCCCCACCCCCCTGCGTGAAGCTATGTCCAGTTGAGTCTCAACATCCGGGCCACCTAATCATCCCCTATATCCGATTCACTGCCTAATCCCTTGCATTCCCTCCCCAAATTATTTCCCCAGGTCAGACTCCTGGGTTCTGTTGGCACCGGCATGGTCCACATTTGTTTCTGGACTACAGACTGCATTGCTGCACTAAGAACAGCTGCACATAATTCTGTGCACACAACGTTTGGAGGGTTGCTGAATGATACTCATGGTTTCCATCGCACAAGAACACTTGTCATGCTGTTACTGTATTTTTAGAGAGAAATAAGGTTAGTATATGGAGAGGGTGAACCCAATCTTACACCAGTGCTCCTACTCTGAGATGCTCCATATATGGGCCATAATCTAGGATCAGTTTAGCCTTTTGGCTATATGTAAAGGGGTAATCTGATCCTACTTTAGTGTGGTAAACTCAATGTTTATCCCCATAACTGTATATAATGGCCACTTAAACTTCTATTTTAAAACATACAGCCACACCATATTTTAGCATTAATAGCAGAGCATTTAAAAGGCATTGATATTTCCCACTGTGGTCACTTGACAAGTCATGATTAGCTGTATGAGAATATGGCTGAGTGATTCTGTCTGTGAACTATAAATGCACACATACTAACATACAAATGAGGTGTTTACACAGAGCTACAGTTAAATATAAGCTATTGAACATAAGCTTATTGACTAAAGAGGGACCAAGGGTCATAAGAACCAGTCTTCCGAAGAATGGCCAGAAGACATCTGTTTCTCTGCCTGTGGATGAGATGACATCCTGTCCTAAATTCTTTGTAACCCAGCAATCCCAGCCATGGAATTTAACACATTCCATTCTGTAATAACATGAACACGGACAAGAGAGTCTACAAGAAATAAAATTAGGTATCATGTTAACTATAGGTAACTATGTTTGTGTTTTTTTTTAATATTCATGATAGGATATTGTATTTTGCTTTACAATTTGTAAATACATCACTGTCCAGAGCAAATTACTTTTTTCTCATTTGTAAAAGTGTTTAATTTGCAGGTAAAAGTGTTTAACAGGTAATGTATTGTGAGTGTACATTGCCTCTTAAGGAGTCGCCTTACAGAAAAAAGTTCACTGCTAACGGCTGAAAGACCTTCAACAAAAGCTGTTATCAGCAGGACTTCACCATACAGTGCATCCGAAAGTATTCACAGCGCTTCACTTTTTCCACATTTTGTTCTGTTACAGCCTTATTCCAAAATTGATTAAATTCATTTTTTCCCTCAAAATTCTACACACAACACCCCATAATGACAATGTGAAAAAAGTTTTTTTGAGATTTTTGGCAAATTTATTAAAAATAAAAAAATAAAATTTCTCATTTACATAAGTATTCATACCCTTTGCTTTAACATATTTTTAAAGTATCATATTTCATATTTGGTCGCATATCCTTTACATGCTGTTACTTCCTGAAGTCTGTGACCATCAACATCAAAAAACTGTCGATATCTTATTTTCAGGTACTGTTACAAGCGATACTATAACCTCTCTGCATTTGAATGGATCTCTATGGAAATTGGGGGGTGAGACTAGATTCAGCTGTAAATTACACTGGTACAGCATGGAACACATGGCTGGCTAAATGGCTGTAAGTTATCAAGGGTCTGAGCTATCAAACGAGCCCCAAACCATCACTCTGTTGCCAGATATGGAGTAGATGTGGATGGATCACTTTAAGGGTTGTTTCTCCTGACTTTTTTCCCCATAGAGTTCTATAGGAAAATGAGTCCGGAGAAATAACCCTTGCAGTGATCCATCCACATCTACTCCATATCTGGCAACAGAGTGATGGTTTGGGGCTCGTTTGTGAAGCGCTGTGAATACTTCCGGATGCACTGTATGTGGTATTGATTTCTACTCAGTTCCATAGAGTCTCAGTACAGCGCTTGATGTCAGCTGTCTTCCTTAATGAAGGGTCCTGTCTTCTCAGTGTTTGGTGTTGAATTAGGATTTCTGCCTCTCTATTCAGTGCTTCAGAAGACAGCAAGTCATTAATGCTCTCCATAAACACTGCACCCCCAGAATATCCTATCAAGCAAGGCACTACAGTGGAGCTGATAATATCCATTTCACACACACTCCCACAAGGCCATGCTTGGGTTTGCCTGTGATGGATCGAAAAATCTTCTGTGCTGTACATTAACTTGTCTCTTACCACGGGCCATGGCAGGAGACAAGTACACATACACTCAACAGCCTCCCCATCAGATTAAACTGCGTGCTGCATCGACCCGCAATTTTTATCGCATCCCAGGAAAACCGTTTCAAAAAACCTTGGTCCGAAATGTGTCACCCGTGTCTCGGGCAATTTGGCTGGACGAAATATCTGTTGTGATACCGAATGTGAGAAAAGATGAGTGTGAGACAGGCGCATTAAACTTTAAGGGCATAGAGGAAGGAGAGCCATCATGCGCAAACACAAAAGCATGAGGGGAGAGGGGGGCAGATACAGAGCTCCATAGGGTTTATGTTCCACTTTTTAAAAAGTTTCTACATGAGGTGCTATAGACCTACCAGCAGGGTTGACAACTCTCACATTTTTGTCTCACGCTAGCCACACATCTAGTGCCAATTAGGCTATAACCCACATAGCAGACGGTTCTGGCGTAAATGTGGCCTCAAGCTGGCACTGCTGGCATCGGCAAGCGGCTTGGTAACCGAGTGCGGGCCAGGTGTGGCAATGATGGCACCGCATAGGCTATGTGGACCAGAGCCGTGCCAGAAGAAATTTGCTATGTGGGAAAGATTGTAACTAAAAACAAAGCTGTTCCCTGATTATACAAAGTATGTATGAGCTCGTAGGACGAAGTGAGATTGGTTCATTACAGAGAGACTATCGATTGGCTACCTATATGACAGCACCCCCTGGCCCGCGACCCCCCCGACCAGCAAAGCAAATCTCACTCCAGCCAGCTGGCCAAAGATGGCAACTGCCCTATCATATATAGGCTACCGCCATATGCTTGAAAAATACACTCTTATCCTTAACATGATGCACCAGTAGGCTACCACAGATATAATCCTGGAAAATTTAAGCACTTTGAATATGATGACAAAAAAACCAAAAAAAAACAGTTTAACCCTGAGATTTTTCAGTTAGTTGCAGGTATTTCTCCATCAAGGCCTAGCCTGCCTGAAGATTAATCATCCGTCCCTTTCGTTCCAGCGCAGGGAATATCGCAGAGCGTGCCGGTGTCAGTTGAGGAAACAGCCGATTGGAAATTTCGGAATACCATTGCAGACACATTTATCAGCAGCTGTGTACCAGCATCTGGTGACAACTTTCCATCCTTGCTGTAAATCACAGGGGCTCGATTGGACTTGCTGGTTGCAAAGACTTCATCGCTGTAATTTATAGTCTTGCCTCCAATTACATGAATTGGGAGTGACTGTAGTTTTAGCCTGTTAGTCATCGATAAAACTGCGCTGCATGATTAAAAGCCCCAAAATAAATCAGTAATAAGTGTTTCCGTGCACATGGCGCTTTCCTCCCATCGCACGATTTGATTCTCGGGAAACCAAGTGGGAAGTCTGAGGTACAAATTCAATCAACCATGAAACTGCTACAATAATGACCGTGACGAATAGCCACAGAGGGATTAGTGGTATCACAACATTAGATGCCATGTTTCTGAAAGGTCTAAATGGCAGGTGATACACAGTAAAATGTCCAGTGCTCAACTGTAATTCAGAGTACATATCCAAAAGGGACCATATGTACTATGTAAAAATTGATTTAACATTGAACATTTTACTGTAAGCATGACTAACCAGTCATATTATATTCCTAACTTATGCATTAGAGTATCATACATACGTATATTGTTGGAATGAACAGTATTTATTTACAAACACAGTCAAATAAAACATTTTGTTAAGCTGTTTAATACAAAAAAATTGCTAATAATATACAACACACATTAACATACACAAAATGGGAAATAGCCTAAAACATATAATATACTGATGTTTCTCTTTGACATGGGCTCTTGGCTCTTTTTGTAAAAAGGCCCTTGATATAACAATTACCGGACTGTGCAAAATATGGATATTTACTGCATTTTCCAAGTAAAGGTCGTTGCATTTATAGTGGTAACAAGTCAGATAGAAGAAAAAATATAAATAAAAGAAACTTCACAATAATAAAGAAAACATCACGACTATTCCTCAAGATTTCAATCTTTTGTCTCATCATTGTGAACGTATATGTTCTGCTGCCAGAATGTCAGTGACCAGGATACCAGAAGAGCAGAAATTATTGGAAAATGAATAAAGTGAGAGATGAAGATTGGTCTAATGTCCCCCTTCTAAAAGTATTTTGAGCAGTGAGCCAGAAGCGTCCTGCTGCTGCGGTAACAATGCGGCCTGGTGTGAAGGGCCTTGAGGCTGTAAGGGCCAGAGCACTGTAGTCAGTCAAAACCAGGGGCCTGATGAGTGCACTCGACATCAACACTGAGGCATGCTGGGAAAATGCGGACACTCTGCCACCCTGTTCCCGCTCTGTCTGTATACCTGCTGTTGGCCTGTCCTTTGGTGGTCATAATGACAGTCCTCCTGGAAGATCCCTGGTGGTCATCATAGCCCTTGTGATGGCCACTTTGGTTCCTGCTCTAATAGGGGTATTGCTCTGCTTCTTACCGGCAAAACAAGCCAGCCAGGTGCACACCAACATGGCTGCCAGTGCTCCTGCTCCTGTGCAGTAGTAGGCCCAACCGATCTCACAGGAGCCTGCAGACAGGAAGGTGCGGAGAATTCTTAGACAGCAGGGTCACTTAAACAAAAAAGGCCGGCTTTGTCTAACAATTTATTATTCAGTAAATTTGCAGCCATTTTTGGTCCAGCGTAAATTATACTTTAAGCATATTCAATTAGGGTTGGTAAAACAACATTGCAAAATCTTAGCAAGTATAAACTTTTTCTATCATTGTGTGTGTATGTGTGTCTGAATGCGTGAGCAGAGATGGACAGAAATTACATGTATTTTAATACAAAACACCCCAGTAGCCAATGTTTATCTAGATACAGTATATATTTTTGAAAATACAAAAATACATTTTGTGAAAAGCATTATTTTTTATTGTAAAAGGGATAGAACCATATGATTTTTTTAAAATATACAACGACCTCACAAACTCCCTTTATATCATGCCAAGTTTTGTAAAGCTTGGACATATAATGGTCTACATGCACTAATGAAGCACTTCCTAGCTGTAGTCTGTAGCGCTATTACTCACTTTCTCAGGACAGGAACATGAATTATGAAATCAAAACAATCCACCTACATATGCCTGATTATCCATGTGGAATGAGAGCCAGAGTCGGGGGCTAGATGCAGAAGATCTGATATGTCTAACGTACTGATTTCTGTAGTCATGTGTACATTTTGACATAACATGGAATTGTTAACAATGTACAGTAGTTACCTTACAGTGTAACCTTGTAATTCAGGATAAAAAAATTTTTAAAAAGTTTGTTTAAAGCTTCTCAACCCAGTGTACAAGTGAGTAATTTTCGATAAACCAATAAAATGTCTAGTTAACAAAGGATTGTTGAAACCCATTTAACCCAAAGTAAGTTTGTTACACACCAAACTACTCAATCACTTGTTGTCCACTTTTCTTGCCTGATTATAAAAATACAAAAATATGCTGGTTTGATGTTCCCTATGATTATTTTCGCCAGATCATTTTCACCAAATGAGGTCTTTCAGGCTGGGATCCGTGGACTTCTGCATAAACCTCATTCAGAAGTTTTAGTCATACGTTTACTGTTTATTGCTCTCCTAATTGCCACTCTCCTCATTTTGTAATGCACCTCCACTTTCCATTGTACTAGTCCTACTTGTGCTTATGTTGTGTATACCAGAAAACTATCATTTTTTAATTTTCAGAAGTAAAGAGACTTTCTACAACAGGGTCCACAGACAGGCAATGACAGTTGACTATCAGTTCGGCAATTAATTTAAGCATTTTCTAAACACCATCATAACTTGACCTGAGAATGACAAGGGTACCGGGGCTGAATTTATGAGTCTGTATTGGTCCCCACTGGCCAGATTGATGTGCTTGCAACATATTTGCTCCAGCAATTTCAATGTTTTTGTGGCCTATTCTTTGAAAACAAGCTAAATGAAACAAGATAAATCCAGAGTCAATATTGTATTCACCAGCTACACAATTTGCATATAACATATAACTAATTTTGACGCCATTTTGAGGAGGCAGGGATTTTCCAGTTTCCTGGAAAAAAAATTGGTTAATTATTTTCTAAGTGTTGTGTGACAACTTGTTTGTTATTGGCAACAAAAAAAATTATTGATTGATTGATCTCCCCAGGGATATTTTCCAGCTGCTAAACACAAAATCAAGTATAGTTCATCCTTGTTTGCAATAATGAAATTACACATAGTTCCCCAGTAAGTGGTTTGATATTTAAATAGTTTAAACCTGCTTGAACCTGAACTGAACCTTCAAAGGTAAGAGGGATATATGTTTCCAAAACTGCTGTATTTCGCAAGACATTTTAAAAGTAAGTGTGTTGCTGCTGGAACACAGATAAGGGGACATTCCAAACTCTGGAGCTGTTGCGGAAGATTTACAAGGGAATATCACTTCAATGTGTTAATATCAATTGTTGGCTGATTTATGTATTAGAAAATGTCATACTGTTAAAGGAATTAGTGTATGGCCAAGACAATCAACTGACTTAATACAGCTTTTTAACAGTGTGGTTTCAAGACTCTCGTCTAAGACTCTCGTCTGGGCAGAATTTACTGGTCTCGACACAGTCCTGAGATACAAGAATTATTTTCTACCAGTTACTTTCACTTTAATGTATTTAGCCTTTTCCATGCCAAATCCTGCCTGAATGTAGCTAGTCTGTTCATATATTGAGGGGACGGTTGTGACAAGAAAACAGATATTTGTATTCAACTGTGTATCTCAACTGAAGAAAAAAATATTGCTCAAGATGGACCTTCTTTCCCACGATGCAGGATTTCTGGTGACTGCAAAAGAAAAATGGTTCTATGTCATACAAAAAGGGTTTCCCCTTTGTTATATAAAGATAAGAAAAGAAAAATAATCAGATGTACAGGGTGTGACAGCAAACCTGCACAATTTCCACTGATCAGCTCACATAGTTGAGGATTATACAGTGTATGTAAATCAGGGCTCTGACCAAATACATTCCAATTCAGTCAATTCAGGAAATTAACTGGAAAAAAATTAATTCATTTTAAAAATCCCCATAGAAAATTTGACATTTCTCACATGAATTAATTTTATATCAATCCCAACTGAAATAGCCAAAAATATCCGTAATGTGATTGAACATGAGAGATTAAGATTTGCCCAAAATATGATTTGGGGTTAGACTCTGGGGTCAGGTAAATACACCATTACTTTGGCTGCTAGATTTATGACATCTAAATGACTGTTTTCCACTATTAAGCACCATTCTTGTAAGATTCCCTAACAAGTCACGAAATAAAAATTAAAAAAAGTTGGTGGCAGGAGTTTCCAGCGATGCCGCTTTGAAATGCTCTGCATTCCTCAGAACGTGCTTCAGCCCATATAAAAGAGCACAAATCAAACCAGACACAGAGCAAACCTCTCAGACTACTGTGCTTATTCCAGGAATTTCACAGTGCAAGTTTAAACTGGGCTACTATTTGCTTTTAATATCAGCTCAGGGTTTCAGATCTATACTCCATTAGACATTTGCCGAAAGACTCGGACCACAGTAACCATAATTCTATGGGGCACACTATGATTAACTGAAGAAAGGTTAAATAACTTCATCAGTATTCATTACACAGTGAGGCAGCCACACTTACCCATGAGTCCGTTCATGCTAGATTTCTTTCCTTAAGATTTCTCGACCAGAAGCACTACAACTTCCCTGGTGTGACACTGTACTCTCGGCACTGTACAATGTGATAGTGCTTAAAGCTAGAGTACGCTACTTTTTCCCAACGGTCGCAAAAACATTTCAAAGTCATAACATCCCTTGGCCCTGCCCACAGAGAAATAGACACACCCCCAACCTCACTGCTTCCACAGACCTTGTTGTGAACGTGCAAGTTTTCTAAATACGATTGCAGGATTACAGACTAGTATAGCTAACGCTACAGTAAAAATGGCAGCTAAAAGTCCTGGTAAAACAAAATAATTGTTGCAGAGTTGTTGCATAACACTGGGTTTGTGTAGTGTTAGTCTGAACCAGGCATTATCCGGCTACAGCTGATATGCATGGGAACTTACAGCCGAGTAGCTGGTTCTAGCTAACGCGATCTATATGACATATAACGTTAGCAAACATTTCCTTCTTCCAAGAACTAGCCGCCGAATAAAGTAACGTTACCAATAATAGTAACCTAGCTACTATTCATTATAGCAGGGCCGTCTCAAGGGTGGGCGGGGCCCGGGGCCAGTCAACCTACGTGGGGCCCAGCTGTTAACATGATGACATCATAGCTAACCCGTCATAGGCTTAAATAGTATCTATTAACTATAAACGAAGGGATTACAGGCTACAACATCACACAAACCAAACCAACCACATACAACCAACCAATTGAAGAATTAGTAGTCCATTGTATGCCAGAGTATGCCATTACTCTGCCCTTGAATTTAAATATTGTAATTAACAATAACAACGCCACACTTTTGCTTAATTTCTCCAATTAAAATTAAAACAATAATACTGTGGATTGTGGAACTTTCATAGCTATGAACCATGAATTGCAGATTGTTCTATTGATTGAGGTGGACCATAAAATAATTGCAAAAGTTCACGATGTTGAACACTAGCTTTTTCATTGTAAATAGAGTTAAAAAGCAGGCAGAGTGTGGGATATATAAATAAAAGTTTATAAATACTGACAGCATATTAATAGATGCATCGCAGCACCTACCAGAATTTGATTCAGCATTTTTTCATGCATATTTTTCCGGATGATTCTAATCATTATTCCCATTATAGTAGGCAGGGGCGGATTGGCCATCGGGAGCACCGGGAGTTTTCCCGGTGGGCCGGTGCTGTGCGTGGGCCGGTAGGCTAGTAGGCTACGTTTACATGCACACTAATACTCCGATCTGAACCCGGTTATGGCAATACTCTGGTTACTGAAATGGTCATGTAAACACCTTTATCCGATAATGTAAGGTCATAATCCGTGTTTTCGAAACCCGATTAACACCCCTGGTTTTTTGGCCAAACTTTCGATTTTTTGGAGCATGTAAACACCTTTCTCCGGTTTCTTTCGGCTTTTCAAAACTACGCATGTCAGGCAGAAGAGGCGGTGTAACGTCAAAATGATTCCACCCGTCAACATTTGCTATGCCTGGGGTTCCTTCAGCATCTCACTTCCAGAATTTTATTATTAAATTTGCATTTCACCGGTGAAAATATATTGTTCAGTGTTACGTGCTTGTGTTTGTACTAGCTAGTTTGTGGCTAGCACATTAAATAACTGAAATTTTCGGGAAATTCGCCAGATTTAGAGATCGGTAAAGCTAGCTAGTAATATAAATCAACCAGTACTAGCAATTAGCTATAAATAAGTAGCTATAATAATGACTAGCTAGCTATAATAATAATAATAGCCTAACGTAAACTTTTGACGGGCGGATCATTTTTGTCCTTACAACAGGAAGCAGTTAGTAGCTACGTTTTCCACAGAGCTGATTATGGAGAGAATCATGTAAACGCGGCTTTTGGAGTAATCACATTACTTATGTTCATGTGAACGCAATAAGTTAAATACTGGCGTAAGCTGATCGTTTCCAGTAATCGGATATTGCTGTGCATGTAAACGACAAGCTATCTGAGAGAAGCGACCTCCTGCGACGCCTGCTGACAGTGTAATAAGGTGTAATAAGGTAGGACACACTTGTGTGCCCGCCGTGGCATTTATTATTGCAAATTGCAAAAGTATGCTATATGTGTGTTTACTTTTGTGTTGTTGGAAGTGGATCATTCAGCTCAATGTGATTTTTCGTGCCCGCCGTGGCAGTTATTATTGCAAGTAGCAAAAGTAAACCATAGCCTAAGTAGCAAAAGTAAACCATGGCCGTTATTGCAAGTATCGTTTTCATGCCACCGTGGGTGTGTCTGATTGCGAGTACAACTAGGCCTACATGCACGCTCTCGTCATCGTGTAACAACAACAACAACAGCAGCACAATAACTTAATACGACATGTAGGGCCTATACAATAATAATAATAATAATAATAATAATAATAATAATGTTGCTGGGCCGCCATGGTTTTGAAACTCCCGGTTAGATTTATAGTCCCAATCCGCCCCTGATAGTAGGCCTACGTTTATGACAATGTTTGTGAAGACATATGTGTTCAACATGTTAACATTGCAGAGTAATTTTCTTGTGTCGCAGTGTCAGACGCTGCACTTAGCTTTGTGACACTTTAATTATATCCCACCCTCTACCTGTCTTTTGCCTCTCTTTACAATGAAAAAGATAGTGTTCAACACATTAACATCGTGACTCTTTGCAATTATTTTATGCTCCACCACAATTAATAGGACAATCTACAATTTGTGGTTCATAGCTATGCTCATACCACCATCAACAGTATTATATTTTTTACATGTTAACTGGAGAAATTGAGCAAAAGAAAAGCGCAGTGCATATTGTGTAATGTCAGCTTGACGAGTGCATTCACGTGAAGGGGAGTTGAAATCTGCAGGGAGTCAAAAAACAGCACACTTGCTTTAGCAGCGTTGACCTGCTCCTCCCCCTCCACGTTTTCCTTACGAATCTATCCAAGGAACCTTTCCATTTTACATTTAATTAATCTCTTTTCTTTTTCATGTCTTTTTTATGCTCCCGAGCTGTAGCCTACTTTCTGAATTTGTCTCGGTCTCTGCTGTTTGAGCCTGCCACTTTGCCAGTTGCCACCTGACTCAGCTTTAAGCGAATTCTAAAAATTCATAGCTATGCAGCTATGCAGCGTAGGGACGTAAGTATGGCAAGCCGTTTTTGCTTTTATTCAACTTGTTTATGATATCAAGAATTCAATTTGAACTAGTTATAATTCCAATTCTTGAGAACAACAATTCAATTTGAACTAGTTATAATCTGAATTTTTGATATCAAGAATTACACTTGAACTAGTTATAATTAGAATTATTGAATTCCAGCGCACACGCAGCATCCACCATATGACCACTGGCAGCCTACCTACGGCATAGCTATGAATCTGCCAGCATTTAGCAAATCAGTGCTAGAGTTGAGGCGAAGTCGAAATGAGGATCAGCGTAAAATAAGAGCAAATTAGTTGATGAATACTGCTGCATCGGGCCACAGTAGTGTCGATTTGCAGGCTGGCGGACCGACAATGATCCATTTGGTGCTCGCTGCCTGGGAGGTATGTTATGTGTTTAGGTGTGAAATGCAGTTATGGCCTGCTAGGCTGAGTATTTAGATCTTGGCTCTTTTATTTAGGATAGTAGAGTGCTCAGGTATAATCTGATTAGGTGCAATGCACGGTGTTTGTGCGGCGGTGCATCTGGTATGGGTCTTGTTCTGGCACAGGTGTGACAGGGCTCAGAAGAGCGCAAGCCGTCGGTCCTTACCCAGTTGAAACTGGTCCGAGCTGTTGCTGCAGGTCTGTCGGACCTCCTCACTGTCCCAACCCAGGGGGTACAGAGCACATCCTGATCCAATTAGCAAAGCTGTGAAAACAAATATATGAAATATATGAAACAGTGAACCTCGTGTACAAGGTAGTCTCATGCTGGCATACTCAGAGCTGCACTGTATACAGAAAGACCTCAGATAGGGGCACACTGGAAATGGAGGCTGTTTGGAACTCGTAACGTTTCCACGTGCGCCAAGCATTGCGGAAGTGCACAGCCATTAGTTCGGGAGAGGGCAAAAACATATTTATGAATCAGTTGCATTTATTTGTGAACCAGTTACAGTTATTTGTGAATCCGTTACATTTATTTGTGAATCACTTGCATTTATCTGTGAATACCATTTTATTTGTGGAGGGTTCATCCTATTTATTTGTGTATTTTTGAGACAATAATACCCCCATACACTCACTACACTGTGTGTCTCATGTGAAGAAAAAAAGGATCACTTGTAATCATTTATACAAGTGTTTGTAGTATAAATAATGTCACTGATATTTATTTTATTACAGCATTTTTTTTTTTTCTTCTAAGTCAAAGTTAATGATAAGGACAAATGTTGTATGAACCCAAACCTCTTTTTGATGAATGTTTCTTCAGCACCTTACTCTAAAGGTGCATCCACTGCTATCTGAGCATCTTACAAAAAATGTGTATAAACAGGACAGCCCATTAAATCTCAGGAAACTGCTCTGGATAAATAGAAAAGGAATTACAGCTGGCTCTTGGTGACTCCATGCTGTTCAGAACTGTACAGGCTTACCTTTACCAAATCTGAGAGGAGTGCTAAATATCCAAGAGATAGACATTCGAAGAGATAGACTATTTCCCTTATATTTCTGATATAGGAATCTGTACAACTGGCATGTTTCACCATGTTGAAAAGACAGTGAGAGAGGACTGTCCTGTATCTATTTGACTCTGACCCAGCACCCACATATAAGCAAGGGGACACTTGAAACCAAAGATATCCCACTAATGCGGGACTGCCAATGACAGGTGTGAGGAGGCGATAATGCCGTTTTCCCACGCCCATCCCTGCCTGTTCAGGCTCACCTCCCCAAGCACTCTCCCACTGACATGAGCCAAGAGATCAAAGATCAGGCTCCCAGAGACACTCGACTGTCTACACTGCAGTTCTGCTTCAGTGAACCCCGGCAACAGACAGATCAATCTCGTCATTAACGAGCCTAATTTGTGTTGCACTAATTACATTGTGAGGCAAAGTATTTAACCTGTGTTCTCCAGCATGAAAAGACACTGCTTGCCTTCGGCCAGTCAGTCCAGCGGGCAGGGGCTCCACTCTCCTTACCAGTCCTAATTCAGCATTTATTCATTACATTTATGCACTTGCAGACACATTAGTCCAAATCAGCTTACAGGCCCATTGTGGGGAAAAATCACCAGGATAACTACTGTACGAGCACCAGAACAGAGATGATTGTAACACAATGGAAATGTATTGCAGATGAGATCAGACTCAAGTGGATGAAATGAGATATCACGCGAGTGAATGTTTCACTGTGATATCCACAGGCTGCCAAAAAGGGCTGCACACGCCCTGGAATTTCCACAGTTTCAGAGTGACAATTTTAGACTGGGCTGATCGCCTCTCGCAAGCATGGGGGGGGGTCATGTGTCCTGTATTAGCTGGGACGTCCCCTATTTCAGTCAAAGTGGGTGACACCCCTCTGTTCTTCCCACAATACACATAACAATCCCCCGAACAATACTAATCACTTATCTACCAACAACTATATAACAATATTGAATCTGATTACCGTAGTGTGCCTCAGTTAGGTTGTGTCCCGTACTTTGGCAAGAGAATGTTGGGCAACCCTACCCAGCACTACACTGTTAAGGAGAGGGGATAAATCCAGCTCATAGGTATACTTTCATTTAAAAAATAAAATAAAAAATTGTTTCTGATTTTTCCACATTTTCTCCCAATTTAGTAGCCAATTATACCCCAGTACGATTCAATTCCCTGTGTACTGCAGAGAATGTGGTTCTACACAACCCCATCGGCTGGCGGTAGAAGGAGGTTGCCACATCTTCTTCAAGGCATGACTCCTTGCACCCCTGACCGTGATTCCAGCACTGCACAGAGCCGCTATGTGCGCAACGATTCTCCCCACCAATTCCCTCCCCCCACCGTGGGAGCGGCCGCATAACTTGCCGCTCCCTCAAGGCACCGGCACTGGTACTTTCTATCCTGTTATAGAAGAAAAAAAAAAGACTTGCCAGCCAGAAAAGCTAGTGTCCACGAGTTGCCCACTAGCAGCCAGCCACTGGAACAACTGCCCACCTGCCAACATTGTATAAATCAGAGCTACAAGGCCCACTAGTGCTCAGTTCAGTCGAGGCTGTGATGATAATCAGCTGGCATACTGGCAACTGGCAGACGGCACTCTGATTGGTGCTTGCTCGCTGGGCTATATAATTATTCACATTAAACACATTCTTTTCAGTTCTATCTAATATGCACTCACTTTGATATGTTACTGAGCTCTATGCATTTATTCATAAACATGTCCAACTAATTGGGTATTCTAAATGCAACAGAAAGGTAATTTTCCCTCACTTTTTCTACACCTCCTCTTGTTTTGCGACTGGATGAACACTGCTTGCCGCAGAGAATATCATGAACACAAAAACAATGGCCACTTGTGCAAACTGGCCAATGGGCAGCTGCTAAATTTGGCGTGAGGGACTGAAAAATTCCAGGTTATATAATCAGATCACATGCATCCCGTCCAATGTTCTTCTCATTTTGTGGCTGGCAGTTTGGAGCGGAGGAGCTGTGGTCCTGTAATGTCTTAAGTGTTACATTAAACACAGTCCCCAGTAAATTCTATTGATACAGACGCATATGTTTGGCTTCATTTTTTATGGCGGTAACTGTGGGTAAGACACAATATTGGGGTGTGACTGTCTGACAGGGCTCCACCCTGCCCCTCCGGAAAATTAGGGGGAGGAAGAGAGGGAGGGGAGGCACAGAGGGACCATCACTGCACAGGCTGCTCAAAAACACAATGGAACAGAGCCATCTGTAAACCTCCTGTCCACACTGAAAAGTGCTCTCCTGATTTAACACAAGCTGCGCTAATTTCTCGCCCATAACCGCTCTACCCCCAATCCCAGAATTAAAAAAAGTTATCCACTGTAACATGCGGGTGATGCAACCCACGGTATGGTCTCATATGAGGTGACTGAACACGGGAGAGGCCAACGTGACCCAGCTCAAAGGAATGTGATTAAGTAAATGACAAAATAAAACAAGTTTCAGGGTGACAGTTTTATATGTCTAAAGTGATCAGGTTCCTCACTGAATAAAATAGATTGCACAAGCCTGACAATAAGCGTTCCAACTATGCAAATTAGCATTTTTCATTTTTACTCTCTCTGCCTCCTCTCTCTGGGTCTCTCTCTCTCACTAAGCGGCTAGGAAACAGAGATGAGGGACTGTGTCTCTATATAAAATCAAAAGCGCCAAAAGCAAGAAAGACACTGGGAGAAAGATTTAAAGCATTCATTAGACACATACACGTTATAAATGCTCTCATTTTGTGATCAGCCCCCCGAGATGTAATCTAAGCACAGTACACATGACTGCACACTTTCTCCTGAATGTGCTACTGTAAAGATAACAATCATAGCTGCTTTCTTAATCAAGTTATACATAACCTAAGCTAAAGTTAAAATAACTATATATTTGGGTAAAAAGTCCAAAGATAAGTCTTACTGGAAGCTTCTTTCGGGAACTTCACACACAGAATTATAAGTTGTAAGTACGATGCAAAAATGTATGAGAAAATGTCTACAGTCACATCCATAGGATTAACCCCAACTTGAAGCCCATTATCCTTTGACTAGCACACATGCATGCATGCATGCTTGCACACAGTTATAAATGAATATAAGTAAATTAAGTGAAGGTTGTTAAAGGGAATTGAATGCACTTCTGCAAAGGAGCACATTATTGCTGTGATGGAACCACACCATTTTTCCAGTGAGTTGGTGCAGCAGCAACAGAAATTCTGGCCTGGTCCCGCAGATTTGTTGCTTGTAAATGTCAGGGACACACAGGTGTGTGTATGTGCAGGGAATGACAAGGAACAGAAGATTCTCAATGTTTATTTTTCTCCTTTTTTCCTCCTTTCTGTCAAAGGGGCCAATCTTGGAAAACCATGGATGCTCTCCTGTCCTAAATGCAGATAGTTGGTAGGCTATAACAACCAGAAGAAAGTTGATACCTTTCTTCCGAGCTGGTTGTGAGCGAAGCCAGTGGTGGCAGAGTGGAAAACTTTGTTAAGAAATATTGCTGCTTTTAGTATACTGAAGTCACATGTAAACACACACTACTGACAAAAAACACTATCCAGGTGCTCTTTGTTCTGCGGGAATTCTCAGGCATTAATCCACAATGGCTTCAGCACTCATGACAAATCAGTTAAATCATGTCACGACTCTGGGTAAATGAATTAGTATTTTTAGTTGAATTTTTACACTATGGTCTGTATAGTCATAGTCTATTCATTTTCCATCACAAGACAAAACATCTATACCTCCCTGTGCGCACATCGCAAGTACACCAGTATAATGACTAGATACTGAATGAACACAGTCATTTCTCAAGGGCCACTGCACTGGCCTACCGGTTGAGCTGTTCCTCTCGAATGAATCTGAAATATCAGCCTAGCATGGTCCACAAAGCAATAATGAATTTCAGCAGAGAGTGGGATGCACTCTTCCCATCACACTGAAAGATAGCAATAGTACACAGCCAGTGGCTGAACAAATGCTCGACCCACACCGTGCAACGTCTTTGGTTTCCTCTTCAGGCCCGGTTCGATCATCCGGCATCTCTCCCTGCCACCGTCCCATTCCTATTCACGCCAGAATTCCTTTCCCTGTTCCTGACATTCCAGGAATGCCTGTGTCTTTTCTCATTTTCTAAAAAATGCGAGCAGGAGCCGAGAAAATCCCTTACATGAAGCCCTACGTCCTTCAGGAATGACATTGAGAGAGGAGAAAGGGGGGAAGGAGTGGATACGCCAGCTGGGACTCTTGCGATTGAAGAAAGGAGAAGCATAAAAGGGTCAGCTGCGGGCGGCTCAGGTCTGCACGGGTCCTTTGAGCGTAAGCATAATTCCATAGGCAACAGCTGAGAAAAGGGTGAAATAAAACAGAACTGCAGAGGAAGTACCAGAGGGCACTACAATATACTGCCATATATTGCAAATATATTTGGAGTGCTTCAATATTTCAAATGTATTGAATAATAAGCAATCTGAATAAATGCACATTCTCATCGTTATATTCATGTCCCAATGAGACCAAAGTGGAAATAATTTGTATAATATGCAATATATGTATGATTATTATTTCATATACACTGCCCGGCCAAAAAAAAAAAAGTCGCCATTGCACCCGTCATGCATAGTGCCCACTGTACAAGCCTCTGGAGGCAGTGTTATGATCTGGGGTTGCCTCAGTTGGTCAGGTCTAGGCTCAGCAACATTATGCAGCAATAAAATGAAGTCAGCGAAGTACCTGAATGTACTGAATGACCAGGTTATCCCATCAATGGGCATATGCCAGGATGACAATGCCAAGATTGATCAGGCTCAAATTGTGAAAGAGTGGTTCAGGGAGCATGAGGAATCATTTTCACACATGAATTAGCCACCAGATTCCTGACCTTAACCCCATTGAAAGTCTTTGGGATGTGCTGGAGAACACTTTACGGAGTGGTTCGACTCTCCCGTCGTCAATACAAGATCTCAGCCAAAAACCTATGCTACTCTGGATGGAAATAAATGTTGTGACATTGCATAAGGTTATCGAAACAATGCCACAACAAATGCGCGCCGTAAAGCTAAAGGCGGTCCAACGAAATATACTTTTTTTTTGGCCGGGCAGTATATCTCTCAATACAATGTGCAATATATTGTAAATTTCAGCTACTTATTTCAGAAGTCAGTGTGAAATGCTGACAATATCATCGGAACTGCCTCTCAAAAATCTAAATTTGAGAATGTCAATATGTTGGATCTCCATATATGGGAAGAATACAGTACATACTTCTTGCATAGGATGGGTGCTCTGGTGCCGGAGAGGCACAGAGAGGCGTCAAAAAGGACAGTGCGAGAGTGACAGTAAAAGCTGATTCTAGCCTACTGTAAGGGGTAGAGCAGTAGAACTGGGTCCAGGGAAGTGGAATGAAAACAGGAAACAACACTTTAGATCAGAGGTGCACAATAAGCCTTAAATTTACTCCATCTCAGGATTTCATCAAATCAAATCGAATCAATATTTATTTATACAGCGCATTTCACAACCAATTGTCACAATATGCTTCATAGAAAACCCTGGCCTACACCCCCACAAGAGCAAGCCAAAGGCAACAGTGTAAAGGAAAAACTCCCTGGTGGTAGATAGGAAGAAACCTTGGGAGGAACCAGACAGGGTAACTGGCATTTTCAAAAATTCACTCAATCATTCAATTGAAATGTCTTTTTTTAAAATCGGGAGCTACAGCAGCAAACCGCACGTGGATCCTTTGTTGAAAATGTTTCACTGTGGTCCGATAGAGGAGTGAACCAGCACTGTACAGATGTTCAGAAAACCTAAGCCAGGGTAATCGGCTGGAGAACAAAAACCAGGATGCACACCAACCCTCCAGGGTCAGCGATGTGTACCCCCCCATTTAAGATCTTGGTACCCCCGTTGTACATCTTGGTCTCAGGGTATGCACATGCAAGTGATGCGCACACCCTGAGACCAAGGGTGATCAAAGCAACTGACCATGTTTCTTGTTCTTATGAACCCACATTCTGAGCCAGCCAAAGGAGGGTGTGCTCGCCCTGCGTATTCTGGTTCCTCCCAAGGTTTCTTCCTACATGCCTTACAGGGCTTGCCTTCCTTGCCACCATTGCCTCTGGCTTGCTTTGGGGTTTTTAGGCCGGGTTATACTGAGAAGCGTACCGAGACAAATTCTTTGTAAACTGCGTTATATAAATATTGAATGACTGTGATTTTTCATTTGCATTTGTCTGGGTGTTTTGTGTGTGGGGAACTCATTTGTTTACAGAATTCAAAGCAATTCAGACTCCAATCTGCATTGCCAAACACTGTTATCAAGCACCCCTTCTAAATCAATTTCAGGAAGCACATTAAAATTATGGTCTCACAAACTCACAATGGCCTCATCGCTACAGCATATAAAACACAAGCCACTCCCAGGGAATTTGTATGTTGAGCACATCACATGCATGGAGAAAACCCTGACCTGAACCCATAATCCTATTGAAAACTCAATCTGCAAACCTCTTGGCCTTTAGCACTTTAGCTTAAGGTTTTTTTTTTTGTTGTATCAGTGAAAAGAAGAAGAAGAAATTTCCCAAGCTGGCTCCCCAGACTCGTTAATCACCAGCCTTCATCCTCTCCTATAAATCAGACTATATGGGTCAATGTTCCTCAAATCACAGCCCTGGCTGGGAAATCAAAGGACATGCCTTCAATTAATAATCATAGATATTAAGTACTTCACCTATAGATGGGTGCAGTATTCCATCTCAGTTTTGTTTAATGCTAGCCAATAGTAATTCCTTAATCTAGAGGTGCATGTTATTCCACAAAGAGATGAAATATATTTAAAAATGGGTCTTTTTTCTAACATATCAATGCATCTCCATACTCGTGACCCCATTTTAGGTAGTTTGGTTTATTGTACAGGTTAAAACCTGTAAGGTTATAAGTAACATACACCAAAACCTAGGCTTGTCGCGGTGTTTGGTTTAACCAGTGGCATAGTGAGCAAGCCTACGCTGGTGCAGTCATCTCCACACCGTCAATACAGGTAGGCTATTACAATTTAAATATAAATAAAAGTGCATCTGCACAGTTTCAATGTTTACGTTATTAAATGATTATAAGCACATTATATTATATTCACATAAAACTCAATACCATCTGATACAGCCAGTTCTCATTAGTTCTCCTCAAACTGACATTTCTAAATTGAATTTATTGTGTAAACTCCCTAACATGATGTGAAGAAAGAAGTTATGTGTTTACCTGCTAATGGATTATTCAGTTTGTCGGCACACTTGTTAATCAAGGAAAATGAATGTTAACAGGTTGAGAACAGGGAAGTTTGACATCGGTAATAGCCTACCGCACGTAACGCCAGTGTCAAAATAGTAACACCGCGACAGGCCCACCAAAACCCGTATGCTGATGAGTCAGATGGTGTTGATCTGAAGACTGCAGTCATTATTATAGCTGCTGTCGATATGCTGAATGGTATTATGACGCTTTCTTATGGCCTGATCATTGGCTGTGCTGTTATTTTATCATTGTCTTTCCTGTGTTTTGTGCATATATTTAATGTTTTAAAAAAAATGGTTTTACGTACGCATGTGCCTGTAACAAGAATTTCCCTGAGGGGATAAAGCTGAATATGAATGAATATTAAGCCAGCTGCTTTTTTCTGAGCAACTGAAAAAACGTAATGTATAATGTTAGCCATGTTTTTAGCGGTTAGTTTTCATGCTTTGATTTTCATTTAGTACTGCTATACTTTATCTTGGTAAGGTTTGACATGTCTGACTGGCTGAAACTGAAAGTTCCTTTCCGCTGCTGGCTAGTGTTTAAGTGCAGAAGAAGTTTGAGCTCTGACCCCTCCCCTCACTCAGGAAGGGCTCCCTCGCATACATACGTCATATGATGTCGCTGGAGTGCTCACCCCATTGGAGGAGAAGACGTGAGTGTTCATTTGGATTGGAACGAGGGTGGGGTGTGGGGTGCATTTTCCGGCTTGTTGTGTGTGCACTCATCCCCTAATTCCATGTTACAGAATTTATTTCAATGCACCTATCCACAGAGCACATATAGTCACCCAATGGTTTGCTAAGCATGACAATAAGCCACGGCCTTCCCAGTCACCAGATCTGAACCCAATAAGCATTTCAGGGACGTTTGAGACACTCCATCAACAAGGCATTAGTTAATTAATTTCTCATTGACGAATGGTGCCACATCACCTCCCGAATCCCAGGCACTGGTAGATGCTGTGCCACGGTGAATACAGGTTGTTATGGTGGCATGTGGTGGCTCATTGCAGTATAAAATTACTTCATGTAGGTGTTTCCAACTATCTGGCCAATAACTGCGTATACAGTATATTACATTTCTGTAAGTTAAGAGGTCAGGTTTAAAGGAATGGTGAAAAAATACATACATTAACACTAAGAATGACTTACTTGGAGGTACCAGGTAAACGCACCTTACCATTATCATAATATTGCTTTTATTGTTGTTAATATTGCCACAATTTCCACTTTGTCTCTATTAGAAATATAACAGCATACTGTCAACGGTCTCTTCTAGAATATACTGTAAATCACCTGAGGTCATTACAAGAGCAAATTTTAATTTGGCCTGCACATCACGACAGATTAATTCACCCAAACACCACGCCCCTAGATGGACATTAGGCCTTGCATCTATTTTATATGCTAAATTATGTACACATGCTCGTGAACGATGGGAAGTATTTTAGTTTGATCTCATAAATTGTCCTACAAAGACTGATCCTGTCCAGTAGGGGGGCGGGGGAAGCAGGAGTAGGATACATCCCTGGGATTTTTTCCAGCAGACTCTCATAAAACTGCACATCATTAGCACATGGCCACCTACACCAGGAATAATAAATAACATGACATCATCACTGTACTGGGTTACAAAAGAGGAGCTCCACAAATCATGGAGTATGTTGGTAACAAACAAAACCATTGCGATAACAACTGACTGATGCTTTTCGGCTACTTCCTGGATTACCCACAGGGAGCCAGGGAGTAGAAAGCATTCACCAATGACCCTTGGGTGCATTGCCAACAAACTCTGTAATAGGTAATAGGTGGAGCCCTCTGTTTTCTGCAAAGTGCCGGCATGACTACGTCCTCCATGCTGTTTCTCTCAGACCCCAAGGGGGGCACTCTCTGGGCCTACACCAGAACACTCCCCCCCCCCCCCCCCCCCCAAAGCCCAGCAACCCTGCTGAAGCTCAGCATCTCACAGTGGAGGGGCTACAGGACAGACAGCTGTAACACTTCAGGATCCACATCACCTGTCGCCCCGAAAGAGAACGAGCGACTGAAATCTTCTCCCTTGGGAGGGGGCGACAGCCTATTTGATGTTTTGGGAGTCAGAACAGGAGGGTCTCTGCAGGGGGAGGGAGAAGAGACATCCCCCCCATGTCACGGAGCCTGCTTATTTCACAAGAACTCCCTGCCACACAAACACAAACCGATCACAAACGCAAACATGCCACCGCCCCCCACCCCCACAAATACAAGAGAGTACAACAAACGGATTCTAGCTCACACATTAACACACACACAGGGTAGTATAACATTATGGTCCCACCTCACAAACACACACACAGGGGAGTCTAAAAGCTGATTGCACCGATGACGAAGTTTCAGACCAGAGAGGGTAAAAATCAGACAGAACGCAGCGAAGCGCTCACGCAATGCACTGAAACTCCCCACGTTCAGGAGTCAGGGGAGGGTGCATGTTTGCGCAGTGTAGGAGGTGTAACTCCCTGGATGACGGAGCGAAGATTATGATTTCTTGAGCTGTGTGAGGGCAAATCACCAACACTGACCCAGATAAACAAATCTACCAGACGCCGTCAGGAACACGACCAAACAATGAGCTAATTAGACGCTCTTAGATATACGTGTACCAAAGCACTCTCCCAGACATTTCCCCTCTGAAACATGGTTGAGAAAGTGAAGCTTTACCAACTGAAAATGTTAATTCATGCAGTTAATCTTCTCCCTCCCCCTCTCATCATTAAAGCTCCAATGGGAGACCATGAAGAAACATTTTCAAATGAATAGTTGTATAATACGGAGATAGTTTCCAGTATATGAAAAACTGTAATTCCCATGACCTGCATTCTCAAAGAGAATTCAGAGGTGTTATTTTAAGAGAGAGTTGTGGAATGGCGGTATGGTTTAGGAAAAAAAGATCCTTATAACTGGATTCTTTCAATCTCTGGGTCTTTCACCTCGTCCATGAGAATTGTGTTCCTTACTGAATCATTAATGTTTTGCTTTTGTGTTTCATGTCATGTGCCAAGTCTATTCTGGGTAGGATGGATCCAAGAGGATAGTCCAGAGCTAAGCATGAGAACACAAAAAAGTTACATAACAATAGGGCTATATAATTATTCACATTAAACACATTTTTTTCAGTTCCATCTAATATGCACTCACTTTGATATGTTACTGAGCTCTATGCATTTATTCATAAACATGCCCAACTAATTGGGTATTCTAAATGCAACAGAAAGGTCATTTTCCCTCACTTTTTCTGCACCTCCTCTTGTTTTGCGACTGGATGAACGCTGCTTGCCGCAGAGAATATCATGAACACAAAAACAATGGCCACTTGTGCAAACTGGCCAATGGGCAGCTGCTAAATTTGGCGTGAGGGACTGAAAAATTCCAGGTTATATAATCAGATCACATGCATCCCGTCCAATGTTCTTCTCATTTTGTGGCTGGCAGTTTGGAGCAGAGGAGCTGTGGTCCTGTAATGTCTTAAAGGGATAGTTCGGAATTTTGGACATAATGTCTCAATTACGACTTACCCATGATGTAATTGATTGATGGAAACCATTTTCAGCTAATTCCATGCTGTCCCTTCTTTTGGACATACACATGTTGCTAATGCAAGCGCAACTCTCCACAGTGCACCCAAAGCAAATAAAATACGACGACAGTCTATCTGGGTTATTTTGAGTGTTTATACCATCATTTTTTAAGTCAAACTATCGTTGAATCCTTTACTTTGTGCTGACCTAATATTCTCTGTGGAAGTACGGCGGCGGAGCGAACGTGGCCATTGCAACTTGTTACTCTTCTTTGTTGTTGTAGTCGACCAGTGCTGGCACTACATAACGTAAAGTATCGCTCCCCCGATAGACTGTCGTCATATTTTATTTGCTTTGGGTGCACTGTGGAGTGTTTAAGTGCGTTTGGTAGTGTATGCTACCGGTTGCCATAGAGTTGCGCTAGCATTAGCAACGTGTGTATGTCCAAAAGAAGGGACAGCATGGAATTAGCTGAAAATGGTTTCCATCAATCAACTACATCATGGGTAAGTCGTAATTGAGACATTGTGTCCAAAATTCCGAACTATCCCTTTAAGTTATTATGCCTCTGTTCAAATATATTTCTGCATTAAAGAACAAGTATCTGTTTATTTTCAGTTATTTTGAGCAGCAACAGGACATAGACCACGTGTAGCTTTTTTTGTTCTATTATGGGCAGTCTGTGACTCCCAGAGCAGGAGTCGGGAACCGAGCTGTGGCCATATATTACTATGTAGGGAGAAATAGCACTTTGGTTGTTATTAAACAGCTATGAAGTCATCCATCACTCTGATCTCTTTCATGGCTAACAGTATCCAAAGGTCTATTTGTTCTCTCTCCTTCCCGGGCTCAGAGGAACTCCTGAACCTCTGGAAAGGGAGTAACGAAGCGAGTTCTGGGCGACCCAGATGCTCCTGCCAGCACTGTGTTATGGAGAGAGACAGGCCACGGGGTAGATGCCAGGACGAGCAGCAGGGATTCCTCTCTCGAGACAAGATACAGGCTTACAAAACCCGTCTTCACTGACACACACACAAGCGCAAACACACACGCACACACACACAAGCTTTTCCTAAAGCAAAGATTTCTGGGGTTGGGTTTACAGGACATGTAGAAGTTCATAAATTGCAAAACCACCAGAGACTGAAGTAGAGGTCCCAGTCCAGTTACCTGACCTTACCAAGAAAAATCACCACAGATCTCTTCCTTCTGATTGGAAAAACACTGACATCTTAAATCAAACACTGATTTACTGTATATGGGGAAGACAAAGGATCTGTGAAAATATGACATTTCAACCCCTCATACTCTCTTACATCAGTTTACCCTGAAAGATTGATTGAGACATGTGTACAACTTAATGCATGAAACAAGACACTGTAATTATGACAAAATACCATGTGCCAAAAAAAATAAAAAATCCTCCTCAGCTGATCTGAGCTACTCCCCCTGGCTTGCAGAGTGCTACAAGCTTCACTTGACTATCATCAGGGACTAAACCACAGAGCCTAAAAGGGGCACACAATAAAATTTTAAAATCAATTGTAAAACTATAGGAAGCTAGTGCAGGAAGTTGCAAAAAAAGAGGTCAATGTGGTTTGGTCACAGGTGGTCAAAATTGAGTTACGCCTGTCTTTGTACACCACTCCCCCAAGCAACAGTCCCCACTGTTAAACATCTCAAATACCCAATAAACTACACAAGGTCACTGCCAACCATAGTTCAATAGTCGGTACTGATCTTTCTAGTTACTTAAGAACTAGAAAAACTGGTACTGCATTTTCTAGTTCTCGAGAAACAACCTAACTGGCGATGGCACGTCTGTTACCCTCTTTCAAGAATCCTTCCCTAAATTTGGTTTCTTAAATGCGATGTCGATGTCTTTGAAAACCACTCAACCATTTGCGCAGGTTGAGTAAGTTCTAAGCGAGGCTGTCATTACTTTAGCTAACCTTAAACTCCTTTGTGTTGTAAACGACGTGTGGAAGGGAGAAATGTAAAATCTGTCTCGCAATCTTGCATCACAAAACTTACAGCCGTCAAGAGTGCTCGCCCTGAGGGGGCCTAGCTTTAGGATCTATACTGAGTGTTCTTTTTTTAAGTAGAGAGAAATCCCACGCTGTTGACTGAAAGGTGCTTTCATACACAATGTTATTTAAGTCCTGAAACAGTCATACATCCCGATTCATATATTCAGACCTGTCAAATGTTCTAAAATATTCTCAGCGCCCTCCAAAATGAAATGCTGCTGCACATGTTCTTTTGACTGTGAGTACAAAGTTTGTGACAGGGCTTTGAACGCAAGTATTAAGAATACTGAACACTTGTCACAACAGAAGAAAATTATTTTTACAATTTGATTCGTCAACAGTATCTTCATTCTCCTTCAATGCATTTTGAAGAATGTGGAAATCCACTTGTGGCAGCATATTAGAGTCTTCATTGCAATGGTGCTAAATATGTGTTCTAATTAGCTAGTTGGTCTGTTTTTTTCAGCAAGTGTGAACATTGCTTTATACAGTAGCCTAGTCTGCTTGTCATGCCGAGATAATAGACCAGCTACTGCTCATATTTCTGCAAGTGAATTACCATCATACAGCTGGCTGTATGTTACAATTGGGGGTAATAAGATATGGCAAATGTGCCATTTTCGGATTTGGTTTCAGGGTGTCCAAGTACATTTCTGGGATCAAGCACACTTAGTCGTGTGTTTTTTCTGTGGAAGCTCATCTCAAGGTCCACTCATTTGGTGTTATTCGTTTCACACTTGGGAAGCCGAAAAAAAGTTCCTTCATTGTACTGATAATCACACTTATTGGCTTCTACCAGAGCGCTGACTCTGAATTATTCTGTGTTTATAAAATACAGTTAATAGAACAATGTATATTTGAATAATTATTTATAATTATACTTTTTAAAACAAATAAATTACGGTACATAAATAATGTAGATAATTGTTACTACCCCCATCAGTTAGGCGTTCCTATAAAGGCTTCCTATAATGCATATGGGATTGTTTTAATTTGTTTTATTTATCTATTTTTCCTTTTGATAAACAGAGGATTAAACGTGTAGTTTTTGGTACAGAGGAAACGACGAAGAGCATGGGAAGAGATTAATCACACTTAGATGTTCTTATAATATTGTGACCTTTACAGGTACTTAAAATCACAAGCCTCAAATTCATCAATTTAGCAATTTATTAAAACGTATTACGTTGCAAACGCCTACACTTGGTAAACAGGCAATAGTCAGAGAACCTGAGAAAGTACAGATGGATATTATCTGCACATAAGGATATGGAGGAAGGATATTTGATGCATATTTAAGATTTGGGTCACAAATACCTTTTGGGGCATGTTTGGCCCTATAGGGGCCTCCATTAAGACCCTGTAATTTTTTTAAACTGTACATTGTAGGCTACTGACAACATATTGGTATTGTTACAACCCTTATAATTGATGGGAGTAATAGTTATCTACTATATTTTTGTACAGTAATTTCATAATTCCAAATATATAATAATTTTTCAAAAGCACCATTTTTTATTTATTTCATCGTTGATATATTGTTCTATGCATGTGATCCGAGAAATATACTTGAAACACGTTAAAACAAAAGCCCACAAATAATATAGTTTATTGCCCCAGTTGTTGCGTACAGCCAGCCGTATGATGATATTTTCATTTGAAAAAGCAGTAGCATCTGAAAAAACACGTTATCTGTTGTGTCCTATTTTAAGTGAGATTGATGGGTGTTAAACGATTACACTCACCTGTCTACTTTTATATGAATTTCACATAAATAACAGCAGTTGTACTGACTTCTATGGAAAGTACACTGTACTTTCAGAGGGGAAAGAATGAGATTATAATCTTTCTCAGCAACGAACTGGAACCATGTTTAAGCAACCTTCTGAGAGTGTAATGTGTGCGCATGTGTGGGCATGTGTGCATGCAGAATCCAGTGAATAGCTTTTCTCACAATGATTCAGCAAATCTGTGAAAAAAAGGTTTTTAATATTCTCTGCTTGCACTGATATTTAATTCAAAAAGACGAATGTTGATTTTATGCCTGACAGAAACCCTAAAACTTACTCCAGTACCTGTTAAAACAAAAGGTAGAAACAAACAACGACAAACTGAGTCAGATTTCGGCAATTTAGATAGGAAGACAATCATTGATGTTGCTTTCCTCTTTCTTCCATTTTGAGGACCATTTTAGCTTTACCCATTTTTACCTGAACCCTTAAATCCACAATCAGTCAATCAGTGGAGAGCTGTCCGGGTTTCCTGGACGTGTCAATGGAACGTGTCCTGTTAGCACAGGCACCAGTAGCCCACTGAGAAAGCCGTGAAATAGGAAAGAACCTCCCGGCTTGCATTTCACTTCTCTGGATATCAGACAATGGCTTTATTGTGAACTGTTTCAGAAATCTTCAGGAGAAACATCTGGGCAATCTATCTCTATGTAAACGAGTACAGAAGACACTTTTAAAAAACTGTTACAATACTTCTACTATGTTTCTGATCAGGTTTTCACCAAAACACTGAATGCAGTCCAGTTTCATAGCTACTCAATAAAACAATATATAAAAATAAATAGAAATGCTGTTGATTTTGAAAGGAAATACTATTTAATATACTCACAATAATTATTGTTCTAATAATTTGCTGTATTTGTGTCATTTACATCCAATTTGTCTACAATCAGCATACAATAATTTTTTTGTTCCGTTTTTTGTTCAGTTTCTGAAAATTCTGTACTGTCAAGAGGAAGCTGGTGCCAAGACAATGCACTGAGAAATTACTAAACCAGAAGTGTGTGCAGATATGTGCTGCATGTTTGCTGTTAAAGTCATGAAAAAGAGAAAAAAGACACACATACATACTTTATATTTTAAATGGTAATCTACTCCTCTGCTACTGCAGTTATGCGATCAGATTCAAGGGTAACGCCTGAAGCCTAGAGGAAACCTTTTTGAAAACTCTTCGCAGGTCAGTCCAATGGTCAATTATTTATACAGAGATCACTAGCAAATCCTCAATTATTCCGACTCCTTATGCACTGGTGGCGCTTAAAGGTCTACCCTGCTTTGAAACATGGCAATGCGTAGAACTGTTGCTGAGGGAACATATAAAATCTTTGGGTGTCTGTTTCATCAGGTCTTGAGCAATAACAAATTTTTTTTAAAGCCTAACTCTTTTCTCGTCCATGTTTTAACATGTTTTTTTCCAATAAAATTTTTATTAAGACTCCAAAAAGTAGAAAAGAAAATACCCCCGAAGAATTTTCAGTTCCATCCTAGTTTCCTTTTGTCTGAGGAGAACTTCTACCCCCTGATTGCAAGAGAGGATATTTATGCAACTACATCTCAGGGAGCAAGAGAGGGACATGTCAGGGCAGATTAGCTGGACAACAAGTGAAAGGATGTGAAGAGTTACTTAAAAGAAATACGAGACGGAGCAGATGAAAATTGAATTGCTCTATTGTTGGCTTATCCACTGGCCAACAGTACAAGACTACTCCACTGTCTTTTTTGGTTGTGTAATTGCATATATGAGCGCTCTTCTATATAGAAGTGTTAGAGAAGTAGAGCTCTTTACACTGCACTTACTGTATACAGCATGCTTACAACACTAACTACATAATTACCAAGTACCACATATCAGGAGCTTGGCTATTATTTTGACGTTACTAAAGCGGAAAAGTACAGAAACATCACATGCCGTTTCCAAGGTCACTATGTTTAGGAAATGCATCATCAGGAGACCTGGGTGAAGGAACCCAGTGAAATTCACAGCTGTTGTATTGCAAAACCGACTTTGGGGAATTAATCCATTTTACCATCTAACCCATTTAACTCAGGATCCCTTTCTCCTACAGAGCTTTTATGTCGCAAAAATGAGGATGGGTAAATGTGGCACAGCATGGTTTCTGATCGCTGTCCTCTGGCATGCAAAACCATAGGCCTTACAAGGGGGACAGCACAAGAACAAACAAACAAACACACAAACACACAAGCCCAGACAGACCTCAGCAGCTGCACACTTTCATCTGAGCAGCGACAGCCAGACTGGGTTAAAAGACTTTCCAAAGGGTTAAAAAAGAGAACAGGAAGGGGGGGGGGAGGGGGGGGGGGGGGTGAATATTTATGAGAAATTGTCAAGCTTGTAGAAATAACAAATAATTAATTATTCTCAAAGGGGGCATCTTGATTAAAATGGGGCTCGGAGGCCCAGGGGTAGGCCTGAGTTCATTTTCTGAGTGAAAAGACTGATAAAATGGCAGGACTCAGTTATTGTTATTTTTTTGAGATGCACTCAAAAATAATAACAATAAACAATGGACCATCTGAAAGGGTTTTTGTGCATATATTAATTGGGGAGCGGCATAAACACGGCCAGCTAAGAAACCTTGTCAGTCTGTGACAGCAAGAGAGAGATGGAGAGAGAGAGAGGGAGCGAGAGAGGATGAGACAGTGAGAGGAGGAGACTGAGGTATAGAGGAAGAGACAGAGGCAGGATGACAGAGGGAACAAGAGCAGAAAGACAAACAAAAAGAGACAGAGAAGATGGACAGAGTCAGAGAGAGGAATAGTGACAGAAATGACAGAAAGAGAGTGATAGAGAGAAAGAGTGGGAGGGAGACAGGGGCACATTTCATGCCATTGGTATTACTGAGATTACAGCTCTCCGCTTGTGGCTAGGTTGTGGGAATACCGCCTTCTGAAAGGTCACACAGCAAACCAGACTCCTCCACAAGGGTTCAGTCTGCTTTGATTCCTCATTTACTCTCCATTAGAAGGACCTGTTTTCATCCAAATTCATATTTTTCAGTGAATATTCTCATAAATTATTCCCTGGGTCGCTCAAGTGTGGCACATAACATAACACTCGTGAATTTGAAGAGGGCGACAAGGATTTTGGGGCGAGAGGGAACGAGTCCTGTCAAACGAGGCTGAAAGAGTGCTGACTCAGAAATGCTGCATGGTCGCATTAGAACTCAATGGGCCCTATCTTACACCCAGCGCTAAGCGGCGCTAACCCAAACGCAAGTGCCTTTGCTATCTTACACCCGGCGCAGGGGTCATTATAGCGCCCAGCGCTCATGTCGTTTAAATACCAAGTGATCTTGCACCCATAGCAAGTGAACTAGGCGGGTTTGTCTTAAGATGAGGAGTGGCCAGGATCATTTTTGGCGTATTGCTATCTTGAGCCAGCAGAAAGCGCTTGCACTAAAACCACCACAAATCTTGTCTAAAGTCATGTCGCAGTTGTTTACATGCTATTTTAATGGTGCATATAAATGCGTCTACATAGGCGTGTGCACAACGCACGTACACCCTCCTGTCTGTTACACACAGGGGCATGCACAAGCATGACTAAAAATATCAAGATTACAATGTGAAATGTTATTATTGTGTAGGCTATATCAAACAATGCATAATAATAAACGGGTCCATAGGTCAAAGACCACATACCTGTCCCTCAGCGAAGGGGAATGCAGCAGTAAATTGCTTTCAGCGCACTCCACCAACATCCAGGCGATGTGCGATGGTACGCATAAGGTTACACATGTAGACTACACATGTTATCAATTTTGCTGATAACACCTATATCAAGCCTAATGCACAAATTGTCATTTAGACCTAATGCGTGAATTGCAATTCAGTGGAAAACTCGAACACTGCAATAGACAGACATTTGAGTTCTGAAAATGCGCTTCAGATGTCATTACAATACAACTCTCTTCATTTAGGCCTACAGCCTGTAACTAAATAGAGTGGTTTTGACTGAAAAAAGTTCAAAACCTTGTCCAGTGAATATTGCATTTATTGTTTTTCAAATAACCTATAGGCTACAGTCCCCAGGGTTCGCTGTGCATGAGGTTTTTTCGATAGCCTACGATTAAAAAACGGAGATTCATTAAAATTTCACCATTTTAACTGAATTTTAACCATATTCTTCGTCCTTCATGTTTTTTTAATTAAACAGTTTTTTTAATCGAACTACAATAAAATCCTGAAACAGATTGCAGTGTGTACATGTGAGGTTGACAATACAGTACATTTGGCAGAGAAAATGTAGGTTGTTGACTGTTTTAACTTTACTGCAGTGGTGATAAAACTTAACATAAAATAGATTTTTAACGTTACTTGTTCAATCAAACATTCAAAGTGAAACTGATTATGGTCAGCGCAGCGGCAACAAAAAATTCTGCCACAGCAAAAGTCCCAGTAGAACATGGAATTAAATCGTGAAAAGTTATATATTTTCTGAATCGTCATCCATGTCGCTTGGCCACTGTTGATGAGGCTAAGCGATGCTATGTAAATTATTCAGAGGTATTCAGCATTGTTATTTGCTACCTAAACTTTGTTGCACGCTTGTCAACATGAATATAACCTGGAATGTCAATCTTCAGAATCTGTTTAAACCATTAGTCAATGAGCAGGGACTTTAAAGTTATAAGGAATGATTTCAATGAATTTTCAATGAAAATATTGACCTGGCTATCACTCAGAATTCTGAGAGCTAGAACTTTAACCTACTGTCATAAATGAGCGTGTAAAATCATCCAGTAAGAGTCATTGTTAAGCTGCACGTGCCATCAGGGTCCTACTCTTATTACTGATGGAATGCTGGAGAAATGTCATTTTAAAGTCAATTTTAAATAGTCAGTATATCACATTAACATTCCACATAAGGAGAATCATTGTCCAGAATACATTTATATTTTAATACATACACAATATTTATTTTTAGAAAAAAAAGTTCCAAGTTCCTGTTCCAAGTTACCAAACCCCCCCCCCCCCCACCCCCCCATGCAAACTGTGTCGCTCAAAGCACAAAGCTGGGCTGAGGAATGGGGATGAGTCCCTCTGCTCAGTCACCAGGCTGCTGTCTGCTGTTTGGCTGCGAGCGACTGTTTCCTGTGACCATATGGCAGAACACACATCCCCCGCCTCAGGCACCGGCTCTTTCCCTGTCTCCATATGGCAGGCCGCTCCCCACCCGTCCTCACAGAGGAGAGGGAAACCACGTTCGATTCTTCTTTTCACCATCCCAGCTCCCCTGCTCAGCACCGCGGTCATCACGAGCATCTCATTAGCGGTGTACCATCACAAACAGTATCTCAATTTGGAACCTTCCAGAATGTTCGCGTCATTATTTTTTACTCTGACTAATCTTTCTCAGGTCTCCCACCTGTCCACCACACTTTGAGAACTGTGTCGATGGGAGGAGTTACCAACAGTTTGGCAAATCGTAATGATGAAAGAATGCGGTGGCATAATTTCAGTGGTGATGACGGTTCACAGTTGACCAATAAACGGTCTAAGATTATTGCTAGCTCTACCCTCAGTTCCTGTTGGATTTGCTTGGTACCTAGCCAACAGCATGGACTAAGTTCAGGTGCCAGAGATAGGTATGGTGCCATTCTGTTGGTAATGGCAACATAATTGGGGGGCCTGCAATCTCAGTTTGGGTTACAGTATGTATACAATACCACGCAAGGTTCCAGCATCTCCTATTTTTGGCATGGTTCTTGTAACAATAGATTGATTCAGCAGCTTTCCCCAGCTATTCCAACAGCACTGTCGTACACAGAATGGCAGGAACATAGGCAGGATTTTGTTTGATTATTCTTTCTACAATCCAAAATCAGCAGCATTATGGTAGCAACACTGCACACATACTAAAGGTATTACACATCACCTCTGATCTAAAGATCAGACCTGGTTAAACACTTTGAATACTTTAACTTCCAGTTCTTAAAAATGCTGTACATCCCACTGCTTTCAAATGTAAAAACTTTCCAAATGACCTCCATTCCCAATGCATTCATACCTTGGGTGGCTTTACTGTACAGAGTCCTGACTGCAGCGAGTGGAGTGATAAGGTGATATGCCATCTTCCTGTGGTTTTCTGACTGATTACAGTTTTTAACATACCAGTGATAATCGTCTCTGGGCTGGAGTGAGATGAATCTGGCCTGTCAAACCCAGGTATCCAGTCATTCCATTACATGTCTTACCGTTTGCCTGATTGATCTTCATGATCTAACATAACTCACAATTCTGTCATCGTGCCATTAAACTGAGATATCTCCTGCGTGAGAAATGAGTGCTTAATGCATGCCACCAGAAGAAATCCCTGAGCTCTTGATATTTTACACTCCCTATGGTTTCTTAATTACATTCGCAGTCTGCCTGCCATGTTTAGCCACTTCAGCTGGTCTTCCCAGGGTAGTGTCCACAAATTTGCACACGTGAGCTCGCTTCCTGTGTCCTCACTCAGCCTCTCTCTCTCTCTCCGAGAGCCGTGAGAAACAGGAGAAAGCAGAGGCCCAGTATCCACTAGGACCCGGGCGCTGCATTTTTAAAGGGAGCAATAGCAGGTTTGTCTTTAGCACTCATAATGGGTAGGAGTTAGGACGTGGACACGGAAAATCTGATCCTAGATCAGCAATTCTTCTTCTCTGAGACGCTTTATGAATACAGGCCCTGTTCTAGGGTCAATACTACATTTCAGATCACTGTAATATGGTCAATTTTTCCCCTTTAGGCGTTTTGCTTTCCATTTCTGGTTCTATTTGACATTAACCAGCACAGCCATTTCGGTGCACTTATACTAAGCTTCAAGACACAAGGAATGAGTTTTCTGAAATTTCAGAAATGAATGGGAATCCCTGTAGGTCTCTCAGAAGCAAACTAAAAAGAACCATGAAAAACTAAACACATCTTCGCGGTAGCTTTGATGTTCATCAAAGGTTATGCTGGCAGCAGCCAACTGCGATACAGGATGAATGAGATACCGTGGAAACTGAATCATCTTGCAGAGGAAAAGGCAATCCATAAAGTGCACTGACAATATTTGTAAAGACATCGTGTTCTGATAATCGCACATTTTCCTCTCCATCAAAATACCTGAAACTGAAAATGATTTTGACCCTAATTTCCTGCAGGTCGTTAACCATTTATCTTCAGATTGATGACGGAGTTGGTCGCACATGCAGCACACAGTAGTTCATGAGACCTCTGGAAGATGACTGACATTTATTATCAGCTGTTAATAGAACCACCTGCATTTTAGGATGTAGGAACACCAATTTGCAACCATGTTAAAGCCGACAGCTTAAGGATTTACAAATTGTGTTGAGATCGCATGAAAGCTTTTTCCTTGATACTGAACAGAATAGAGATATAGAATTGAGATATAGATGATAAGGGACCAGCCTTTATGGATGGAGTCTATTACTTTTAGAAAATAAATCTAAATGTACTTTTATATGAGTGAAGTAGCTGTAATTAGGGTCTTCGTAATGCATAGGGGATTTAAGTAACTGGATTTTTTCTCCAGTCATACTTCAGGCAGCATAATTATAGAAAACAAGACTCTCTGACTCTCTGCTGAGTTGCAATTCCAGAAGGTGGCTAACGTGTGCAGCAGTTAGGATACCAAAGTCACCGACTTCACTATTTTAATTCTTTAACATTCCTCCTTTCCTGTTTCTTGCAGATATCAGTTATCCCAAGGCAGGCTTCAAAAAAGCACCAATGGTGTTTTGTACCCCGTTTTACCATCTGGTGTAAAGAGTTTTATTCTGTATTAGTTTATTCCTTGATATTTTTCAGAGGGATGCGTGCAGCTTCTGGGAGATACATTTTCTACTGAATGTAATTTTTTTAGCAGGGTTTACATTGGCTTGCTTACTTTCCGTTCACATTTACCTAGTTATAAAACAGCAGCTGAACAGTATTACTATTCAACTGGATGTGAATCACACTACACCAGCTGCTTTAGAGAAAAACATTGCACGGTAAAACACATCAATAATAAAACGGAACCTTTTCAAAGTATTATTATTTTCTTCCATTGTTGCATAGATTCATGCATCGGTGAGTCACGGTATCACATAACTCTTTTCTCTCTTTCTCCTGCTCTCTCAGGGTGAGCAGTCCAGCTTCTTCTCCTCTGGCCAGTGACTGAGGGGTGCCTTTCCACAGATTGCAATCTTTCTTTTTCCACATGACCAAACTCAGAGAGACAACGCGGGCCCCTCAGGGGGGAAACGTGTGTAATTTAACTTGTCACAAACACAGGAGTTTCCAAGCGTACTTGCTACAGCAAGCGCCGCACCATATGTTACACAGTGGGCTTCGCTCAGTCTCACACTCCCTCCCTCCGTCCCTCTCTCTTTTCTTTTTCCCTTTCTTTCCTCCCCCTGTCCCTTTCCCTCTTCACACCTCTGCCCTATCTGCCCACTCCATTAACAAAACACCTACTTCCTTGCCGTCCGTCGGTGAGCCTGCAGGGTTTAACGTCTCTGACAAGAAACTGAGGAAAACCAGTGATGTCTCAATAACCTCTCCAGATCTGTGGAGAGGCAGAGTGACAAAAGAACAGCAGCATTGCTGAGGCTTGCAGTCATCCTGCTGTACAACTGCTTTCACAGCAACCAACTGGCTCTGGAGGAAAAGCAAAACAAACCTGTCCCCTATTGGCAACCGACAGGAGCTAAGTCTATTTCCATGCTAATCGCGCTTCATTCGACGTTTTTTCCTTCATTACTGTCATATTGGTATGTACGAGGCTGGTTGAAACACAGATTGTCAAAGCCAGTGCCAGGTAATAAACGAAGCGATCCAAGCGCGTTTTCACAGCTCGTGTACGTGACGCCAAGGACCCGTGGGCACGAGGCCCGACCACCTGGAACCAGGTCTAGCTTTGCGGAGAGGTAATCTGAACCCTGTGCCTTTCCCTGATCCGGGACCCATGCTGTGAGTGCGCATTTGCTGGCGAGTCAAGGCCCTGTCGTGTGCACTCAGCGCAGTAGGGTTCCGCAGTAAACAAAAGAAGAACAAACGAACAAACAGGCCGGTGCTTCTCAAACAGCTTGAGCGCGTGTGTCTGTGTGTGTCTGTGTGTGTGTGTGACAGTACCTTTGAGGAGGGAAGACAGAGAGTGTGCTGACTTTCAGACCCCCCATGACCAGTGAAAGTGTGTGCATCTGGGCGCGTGGCTACATCTGAAAACTCAAAAGTTGTGTCGTTCACCTGATGTACAGAGCATGGACAAGTGAAAGCACTATGGCAGAAACATCACCTTGCCAATTACTTCAGTTCAGCGAAATGACAAATGAATGAGAGAAGGGAAGGAGGGAGGACATTTTGACCAGACCTCCTCCATGTGTGTGTGTGTGTGTGTGGAGGAGGGAAACCCAAGAGAGGGAAATTTCCCACCCCACCCCCACATGTCACCGGCCTGGAAGGGGAGGGTCTGCAGGATTGGGGCTGGATCACAACTGACACCACAGAGAGAGGTAGAGAGGTGCATCCTGGGTACTTCAGTCACAAAACTGTGAGTGTGATTTGGAATTGTATGTGCTCAAGCAGAAATAAGTGAGGACCGGTTCTTCTCTCTCCGCGCGCACACACACACGCACACGCACGCGCACACGCACACATACACACACACACAGCCACACAAAGACACACATGCGCACAGACAGACTTGTGTGTAATACACAGATGGTTCATTCATTTTCTTCAATACAAAAGTGTTTAGTCAAAAAAAAAAAAGCATCCGTTATTCTCCAGGTCCATTCAGATCTGTCCTATCAACATCCAAAATTAAACAGGTCACCTTCATCAACCTTCCACACAGAAAGGAAAGCGATTAAACACCTGCTCTGTACAGCTGTGCTCCCCTCACTTTTAATCGCCCGGATAAGGAATCGGCTCTCACATCTGGAAGACGCACAGCTGTTCTTCATTTGTGAACAATCATCATTCCAGCCTCCCCAGAACCCAGAACACATCAACCACCCCAACGCCCGGCTGTGTCCTGCTGTCCTCCGTCCTTGTCAAACAGCCGCTGACGTGCAGCCGGAGGGCAGAAAGCCAACTGCAATAAGAGAGAGGGCCAGCGGTGAAGCACTACAGCGTGGCGGCAGGTTCAGAGACCTCTCCGTCACAGAAACCCATTGATACACAGTGAAATGTTCAGCCTTAAATCAACTCAAATGGTCCTTTTTACTTTTAGAGCCCCTCAACTCTGGAACGTCTTGCCCGAGGAGCTTGGGCTAGCTAGTTCAGTAACTTCTGTTAACTCCCTTCTTAAAACACTTCTTTTTTAATTCTTTTTTTTTTATAGACAGGTTTTTCATTTAATGTTCCTTCTTTCTGTTCACATATTATATGTGTTTTCTATTCATTCATCTTTCTACTATTTATTTCCTTTCCTTTTAAACTTATATATGTATATAGTGTTTTTTCTTGTGGGTATTGTACTCCGTTGTATAATTTACCATACTCTTTATGAAGTGTTATATTATTAAATGTATTATTATTATTATTATTATTACTTTCACACAGCACATTTGATCCTTCTTGTACACTCTTGTACTCTTAAAATAAATGATTGTGTACCTGTCTCACGCAGAGACTCCCCATGTGACAGAAAGCCTCCCTGAGCTCTATCCGAGGAGCTGGTGTAGTGTGATTCACATCCAAACGTCAGTATTACTCTGAATGCCTGCTCAGCTTCCCCCTGCCAGGACATTCAGGCACTCAGACCTGAAACCTACACAGTAAAATACTCCACCTTAATCTTAGTTTAACAGAGTTTATATGAGTCCACAAAAAATCACACTCTGTCAGAGTAAAATGTACTCTATCACTTCACGGTGTACTGCTTGCAGGCCTGGTTATGTGTGTCCGAACCCTGACCTCTATGCCACGCACTGCTGGTCCTGTCCATTGCATTCAAAAGTGCTCCATCACCCCCTCATCCACCGCCTAGGCTTTAAACGTCACAACAGCCTCACTTCGGCCTGTGTCTTAATAATTTAGGCGCATTGGCTATAGGAAAGATCCTGTTTGGTGTCGTCTAGAACCGCACAACAAAAAAACCTTTGTGTTATCAGAAAGAATGTGGCAAGAGTGAGGCAGGACTATGAAGTCAATCCATGTGACGGCTGGCAAAGCTGTTGGCTAAACGCGTTTAATCCTCTTGGAAACTAGGCGCAAGATAAGTTAAAATGAACAGGCGAGAAAATTAACCTACTGTAGAGATGAGGAAAAAGATTAACTTTTAACATGCAAAACTAAACTGTAGTATCACAGGGCTCCTGTGGATTCCATAACTTCATATGCAGAAATATGGCCTGCACCCAATCTAACACATACTAGCAACACATTTCAACTTGAGTCCTCCCCTAGTCGCACTGGCACACAGCTGTTTTCTGACAGTCAATCTTATTTAAAGTGATCTGTGTCTGACTTTCTTTGGATGCGGTTAAAAAGCATGCTTAAACATTGCCCATCATCAATGACACACCGCACATTGAGATGCCTTTGTTGAATGCCTCCTTTTCTAACACAGATGTCGCTTCTTCAGAAAACAAAATTGTATTAGAGTCAGAGAAATCACATTATCAAGAGCAGGTCGCTGTCTCCAATTTTACAGTCTGTCAGTTCAAATCTCTCTTGCTCTTTTCCATACAGAATGGAAAACTGGGTTGACTGTCCTGTGAGATCAGAAGCTGCTTTTGACTGTGCAGCCAAAAATGTCTCTCTATTGCTTTCCTATTGCAACCATATAAATCACCAACAAAAGCACAACACCTAAAGGTACGGATGGAGAGCATCTAAAAAATAAGTAAATACGAAGAATAGAAACTGAAAAAAACACGTTTAGATCTCCCATGACATAGTACAAGATGAAATCTTTGAGCGTGGGCAGAAACTGCGAGTTTTTGCTTGATGTCATTTTCTTTAGTGTCACATTTAAAGAGTGAAAGGCCAGTCAATAAACACATTGCCTGGTACACACACTATTCTTTATGATGGTGTGCTTTATTAGCGCTTTATTGACACAGCCGTTAGTACTGAAGGCTTTCCGCACCATAAGCTAGCCAGGCAGTGGCAGCACCCATAATAAACCCCCCACCCTGCTCTGCTTCTGCAGTCCCTTTCAGTGTACACTCCCAGTGAGGTCAGGAATCAGGACTGCTGCTTAAAGGCAAGGATTCTCACTGACTGAACCTAAGAAAAGCCCTATTCACCCACACAATGCAATGTTCAGTGTTAATTCAGATTTTGATCGTACGTTCAGTACGTAAGTTCAGATAAGAAAAAAAAAAGACAAATGTAGAAATGGAAACTTTCTTACGCAGTTTTCGATCAAATCTGATCGTACGCGTGTTTTGTAAATGAGGCCCAGAGGTGATTTGCTCTTCCAGAGGTGATTTGAAGAAAATATTCACCCAAAAATAAAAAAACAGCATTTTCACTATCTGCAGATAGTAACAGAGACCAAGCGTGCAATATGTGGGATACTTGCCCACGTCAATCGAGTAAGTCATTGTGGCAATAAGATAATCTGTTCAACATTTGAAAATGAGTGCCACTCCCACAGTGCATTGCAAATTCATTGCATGTGAGGTCTGTGAAATGTTTGTGAAATGCAAAAGGAAGGTTTTTTTTTATTGCTGGGCTATGCATGTTTCATACATTGGGGCATATTCCATTTCCATAAGGGTTAGCACACAATGCCAGGCTGTGGAGAATAGCCTCTACATGGGCGAACAGATCTGTGTTCTGCATTTTTTCCACATGGCACGGGCATCCCTGGCTTTTCCCTAGCCATGCTTATCTCTGCATGTCAGCTGATGAGACGCTGCAGTCATCAAACCCCCATACAGCCTGCCTGGTGTCGACAACAGCTATTACTCTCCTCACGCTGAGAGAGAGAGGCTAGAGAGAGACAGAGGGAGAGGGAGAGGGAGAGGGAGAGGGAGAGAGGGAGAGAGAGAGAGAGAGAATGGGGCCTCGGCAGGAAGGGAGGGGAGAGAGAGAAAGGTGGCAGAGAGCTTGAAAGGAAAGAGAAAGACAGAAATATACAGAAAGGCAGAAAAGAAAGACTTCCAGGCACAGTGCATCTTGTCTTCTTGTGTCCATTCTTCCATTGTTCTTCAGAGGTATCAGAAAGAGACGATCGTAATGAATGTGACATGATGTGACCTCACCTTCCAAACTGCCTTAATAACACTGCAACGTGGACTGACGATCCATCGGGTGTGCCCATGAATTCATCTCAAAATCAGCAGAAAATCACAACGAAGAAGGCTTCATAAATATAGAGCATTATTCATAATATTTATGTCCTTTCAATACGTACCCAATACATTATTTCTTTTGCGATTTTGGATGGAAGTGCCGTCACAGTCTATAATTTTGCAATTATTATTATTTTTTTTTAACTGCATACTTCTCCTCACTACATATTATTATACGATCTTGACTATAAGGAACATGTGCAACAAACTAGAAACTACATGGGAAGACTATAAACGCTCATGCTTACATTTTAGAAACACTGAGTTCTTATGAAACACCGTTCCTATGAATTTTATCTGCCAAGTACATTGGCAGACGTCCATCACTTTGGCATTTCATCAGCTTCCTATCAAGTAGTATCTTAACAGCGACACGCTGGAAATCCCTTGGAATAACTGAGATAATACTAAATGTTTTATGGAGTAATATCTCAAAAAGAGTCAAGACGTAAAAAAGAAAACTTAAAAAGAAAAAAAGCTCTACTGGAGAAGAGAGCACAAATTTTTCTTTTCTCACCAAATTATCTGGCATAGCTGGAGTGATTATCACATGTTTACTAAAAGCACTTGGTGATGCTCAGTGGTTAAGACAAAAAGACACAGCTGGGGGTCCAGGCCTTCCCCATGATCCTCTTTGGACTGGTTTACCCACAGTCTTGTGTGGAACAAACAGCTTTTCAAACAGGCTCAGGCTCCAGCGGGCATGGCTTAGTCTCAAAGCTTTCTCCACAGACTAGCAGAAATGTCTCTCTGTGACACACTGCAAGAGAGTGCTTGAAAGGGCTTGAGGCCCTGCATTCGGTGATGGTGAAACAGATACATCTCAGAACGTTCTGGAACATGTCTCCACAACCGGATCCGCGCCCTCAGATTTCTTTCTGTGAGTTCTCTGGAGCAAAGGGATGAGTGCAGGACCGGATTAGGGTCAAGCTAGAATGGAGTACACAAAAAGCCTCCCTAACTATTCTGCAACAGACAGCCACTGTTCCCTGGACCTGACCAAAGAGACCCAGGCATAAAAGCAGGTGAAAGATAACTGGGAAGAGTACAGGGTGATCTTTTCCTTGACTCATTTTTGGGCAGGGCCTGGTCAAAGTAAAATCGGGTGCGCTCATCCATCATACGACAATGTAGCACACGCCATTCCAGCTCCTTTCACACAATCACTGTGCATTCAGATGGTAGCGGTTATCTCATGATCACAAGAAAACAACTTTTGTTAACGTACCAAAAAAAAAAATATTGCATAGCAATATGTTCTTTTTTGTTATATTATAAGCACAGGAGTGTGCTGACAATACTGGGTGGTCAGGGCAAGGTTAGACGGAGAGGCGGAAAGAGTGAGCAACTCTGCAGGGAAAAACTACCTAGCAGCTAGTGACACAAGCACAGGCACTACACACTGACATTTTCTCTCAGGTTCTACGCTAACATCTACTCTCTGAAAATATCTTATGCCTTCATCTCTATTGTCCTTGCATTCTATCTCTCTCTCTCTTTCGCTCTCTCTATCTCTATCTCTCTCTCACACACTCTCTCTTTCACTCTCTTTCTGTGAACCTCAGCCTCCCCTATCTTCCCTGCGCTTTCACTCTCTTTCGCAAAAACAAACTGACATCTTGGGGCAGACCCTGAAATCTGGCTCTGTGATATTTCCAGCTGTTACAAACACACTGTGTTACAGGCCACTGGTTCCACAGAAACACCGTTCTGGTCTACTGAGATACCACCCTTACTCAAATTCAGGCCATGATTTTTTTCAGGATACGAATTTGGTATTCCCAATATTCATTTATCCCATACCTTGAATTTAACATGACTTTTTTCATGCTTTTCTTTCACTATTCCTTTTGTAAATATTCTGTGCTAAATTTTTATTTTCTTAATCAAAGATTCCAAATGGCTCCAATGATGGCAACATTCTAGAATTCAAGAAATTCTCACACAGGTGAGGCTACTGTTTGTCACAGTGTGTCACAGAATCTCAGTCGCCATGCAAATTCTTTTTCACTTGCTTGTTGTCCAAACTGGCACAAAGACATTTATACTTACACCTTCACCAGTTTTGAATACTTTAAGTAGAATAAATAGAAAGTCTTAAAATTTCACTCACAAATGAACTGAAATGGTAAGTACCTGATTCCATCTTTGATGGCAGCTTCATTGTATACACATAAAAATGTTTTTTCACAATTCCCCTTGTTTCATATTCAGATTCAATCCTGTTCTCAGACAAGTCCCTGTGATCCCTACATCAACCCTGACAGTCAGAACGGCTCACTGCAAAATGGCAGGGAGCTGAGTACAAACCCTCCCTTCACAGAGGATTACCAGGGGGAAACAGAATCCCCTGATAAGCAGGGCCCTACTTTCTCCTCACAGGTAGAGAACTAACAGTACTTCATTCAGACAGCGCTGTTCATAAGCCCAAGAAGGATTTAACCTTATCTATCAGGAATCACAATACCTTGTTATTAGATAAAGCCAAATACCAGCATTTGTCATAAGGAGGCATTCACATGACAGTTTCTCATAATTCAATAAAAGCTTTTTTTCCATTAGTTGTGACTTTTGAAATGGGCTTAATTAAATTCTTCACATTGTGTAAGGCTTATTTAAGCACATAAACTGGAGATGCACCGATTCAGATACTGGTATCGTGTCCAATACTGTACTCATTCATACTCCTAAAAATGCTCCAATACCCAGACCCGATTACAGACGACGTCACGTAGCATCGAGTTGCTTAAACGCATCTTTTCCTGAAGCAAGGGCATTTGGTTTGTGAGGAGCCTGTCAATCTCTCGAGTCAACAATAAAAACAACAAGGAGTAGGTAGAACTAGGTGATTACGTCTTACTATAATTTACATTTCTGAACAAAATTCACAAATTGACTTCTAAAACTTGAACAATTTTTTTGTAACGCTAAAATACGCTGCGATGCGCTGCACTAACCGTTGCACTGCGCTGGTGCGTACCATCGGGGGCAGGATTGCGTGAGAATGTGCGCACATCAAATTTATGGATGAATTGTGAACGAGGCATTAAATGACGCTTGGGTCTCACTTTAGGCAAACCTATTAATCTCTGCTGTTACTCGTAGCTAATAAGTTTTTGATGGAAGAAAACCATCGGAAAACAAATTAAATACCAAGTTGATTATATGCCGAGGCAACATTTTATTGACAGTTTCATAATCTATTCTACACAGCTACACATTCTCTTGGTCACAGACTGTTTTACTGAAACTTGGTTAAATGTTATGTTTTATTGGAACTGAGTGACAGTTCCATGGTTGTTTATTGGAACTCAGTGGCAGTTCCATGTTATGTTTTATTGGAAGTCAGAGAGGTTTGTGGTCTTTTCGACAAAGAAATGAACACAAAAATCCTATGAAAAATAATAATGAACACCAGGGTCTTCAAAACCATTTTTATGGTAACAGGAAAATACTATATTATTAAAAGTAGGCCTACTCGTATCGGTACTTTGGTATCGGCTAGTACCCAAACCTGAGTCGTAGTACCCAAACTCGGTGCTCATACTCAGTCTGAAAAAAATGGCATCAGCACTGAACTTTAAGCACTAGTTTTCGTTCCTGGCCTTGTTTTCTCAGAGAGGCGAATTGAGCATTGGGAGTTCTGTTGACCAAGTCCACTGCTTCAGTGAGAAACAGCGCATCGCTGAACAACAGCCTCTCTGGGAGGTAGTCCCGAAATATGACCACGCCAGTGATTCAAGGGCTCTGAAGCTGGTGTTGAAGAGGATGAGACCAGCAGCACCCCTCTCCCAAAATACAGAGGGACAGCATCAGCAGGGATCGGGGCAGGACAGGCCCGCCTCTCAGCCTACCAGCTGGGCACACCTTCCCCTAAAAAAACGATGGAGGCACCTTCTCAAGTAATGCCTAAGACCTCTTAGATCCTCCATGTAAGGAGTTAGACCTAGCAAACATTGTAGATGAACACGTTACATGAATACATAGCCCTTTAATTTAGAGTTTTACATTTTTAGACAGTTTGAAGTTTCTATATGTTTTATTATGCAATCAGTTTGGTTTTAATGTAGGTTTGCAGTTTCTATACGTTTTATTATCCAATCAGTTTCACCAAAAGACAGATGGCTTCAAAATATCTAATCTGGCACTGTAGTAAATTAAGGGATGTGTGCAGAAAGTGTTGTCTGTAGATGACTGTATGTACATATCCAAAGAAATTGGCTGGCGACCTCTTTTTTTAAAAGAAATCTTATGATGAACATTTTTGACATTATGGAAAAGTCCTGCGCCCCCCCCCTCCCCCCCTTGGTTTGGAAGCAGTTTATAGAGGCCTGCACACAGTGTAGAGCACAGCTGAATGAACAGACAGGATTGCGTTATCGTGCACAGTGGCTGTGTGGATGAAGGAAACGTGGGAGGAATGGGGGTGGGGAGGGCATTTTCTCCATGCATTCCACAGCGTTCCCATCATTTCCAGAATTCCGAAGCCAAACAACAGATGCCCTGACATGCAGCGATGGGCAAAAATCAACAAAAAACGTGCATTGTTACAAATGAAAGATATCCAAATAAACGTATCGGTAAACTACAGTCATTATGGTGGTGGTTTAATGGTTGCATTTGTAGGTGACAGAACAAGAAAAGAAACTTGTATTACATATGAAACACATACATGCAAATACATATTTAAAATAGAAAAATGTGTTTGAAACACATAACTATCCCTGCTGACATATACAAACCAGTTACAGACACTCAGGCCTGAACGCACAACCACCATCTGCGTGCGCACACACACACACACAAACTTACATGACACACACACACAGGTACAAACAATCACAGAAAGATAAGCACACAAAACGGAGACCAACAGATAAACAGAGACATACGGAAACATACACAAACCTCCACACACTGCAGCTCAAGGCCCCGCCCCGACACTGATGCAAAGACACACATGGAAACATTCACACCCTCTCCATACACTCAGGGATATTATACAGAGAGACCCCCCCCCCCCCAACCCCTCTCTACAGCTGTCTCTATCACCCAGGCACCACAAAAACCCCGACCATGCACCACTTTCCCTCTGCCCCCCCCAACTCTCCTCCCAGCATGTCCTGGTCAGTACAGGTCAGTTAAAAACCTCCCTTCTCATCCTACCCATAGCGCAGGCTCTTCCAACGGCTTCGGCCTACAAAGATACTTAAAGATATTCTTTAAGATGCCCTGTCAACCCTAAAAGAAATGGAATATACTCCAATACAGTGAAATGTAATTGCAGTATATTCAGGAATCTATTGAAATATCTAATTATTGCCCCTTTCAGATCTTCACTTTACTTCACTTTTCTGATCTTGTCAATATATTCTATGTCAATATAATACAGTGTATTCCATAGGTATATTGCATTTTTAAAAATACATCTATGTGAAATATACTGTATGTATTATTACATTTTTCAAAAGTATTTGAAAAATATTTTCAATATATTCCTGCATGTTCCATTTATATAAGGGATATTGATTATATATTTTTCAATAATTAATAAAACACTTCTGTGAAATACATTTATCATATTTTCCCAAAAGTGCACATACAGTAGTATATTGCAGCATATTCCATTTCCGTAAATCCGGCACAAATGCCAGATACCACTGAGTGACCGCTACACATGAGAGGTCAGCTTGAGTCATGTCACAGACCGCCTCCTACGGTTTGTAGAAGGTTGCAAAACCATGAGACTTCCTGAACTCTGGTCTCCCAGGGATGACCTAAAACAGCTGTGAGGTGCCCGAGGGTGGCGAACTGTGACCAGCACCCCCCCCATGCCAACGAGAAATAGGAAGTGGGGTGTCAGCAGGGTTATAAAACAGGAGGGGTTCGAGCTGAATACAGGAAACCAATGTAATCAATGTGGCTGATTAAAGCCTACCCTACTGGGCTGCCCTACACTAGGATCTCAGTTAGCTCATTAATCTGCCCAACACACCGTTTAACTACAGTCACTGAGACCCATTCCCACAGCTGGGATTAGCCTCAAAATAGTCCACAGAGAGCACCAAACTATATACAGAGAGTGCCCTACTCAAGGATACAAACAGCAGTTTTGCAGTTAGTAATACAATCTCTCTATCGTTCTGAAAACATGTCACCACTCCACAGTGTTTCCGGGCAAGTTCTCGGAATGCCTGGACTGTCCTGATAAGAGGTGTGACTCACTATCTCTCTCTCTCTCCCTCTCTCTCTTCCCCCCCGCCCCCCACACCCTTAACCCTCCCTCCCCTCCCATTCATTTCCAGATTTCTAACTAAACAGCGCAACACTGATCTAGTTACATTTTTTAAAGGACCTCCTGTTGTGCGTCTGTCTGTTTCTTAACACTCATGAAAAGAGCAGCAGCCGCTTTGCCTCGTGGCCAGGAATGTGACCCAAACAAGACGGCTCACTGGCTCTGCAGTCAAAGCCCTTTTGCACAGCCACACAATGAGCCATTTATGCGTCACGCCGACCAGTGTCCCCCGTTCAGGGTGGAGTAGCCAAGGCAAGGATACGACTGGGGTGGGGAGGAATCCCCCTCTCAGGTCACAAGAAGGACTGCGTAGCGTTTAAAAATTAACCTGTTACAGGTGCCATTCCCCTGACACTCTGAAGAGGTGGGAGCAGGCCTTTCTAACGGATGGAAAAACAGAGATTAAGGACAGATATGAGAGCTTGCATTGATAACGCAGCACTTAACCACGTATCAAAGGCCAAAGAGGTCAACAAGCAGCATTCATTTCTCTTTGGAGCAGAAACAAGCGATGTACAAAAGCGCCCTCCCTTTGATGTTGTTTTTCTTAGCTGGGAGAACCCTGCCCACCGGCCGGCAACAAGAGATATCCTGCCTCACACGGTATCTGGCTGATAACACAAAGTAGAGAAGACAGGGCTGAAATGGATGAAGTTGGACTGAAATGACTCCCCTGCCTGTTCTTTTGCTGCTCTCCGCTGCCCCCCGGACTTTCCACTCCACGCTATGCTCCCGTCTGTAGGCCCAGTCTCATCCCATCATGTCTATGGGTCACCGAGCACTGCCAGAGTCCCATTTCAGCCGCCTACACACACTCACTCACGCACAGATACACTGATCAAAGGTTGACAAAAAAGACCCTGATGACAGAACGAAATTGGAACCGTCACAACGTGAGAGAAGAGGATTTGAAGACGAAGACAGCGCTTTGACTGAAGACAACATGGAAGGGGAACAAACACTCTTACACAGTCCATGTGCAAAGAGAGCAGCATGGGAGAAACAGCACAAAAGACATGTATGTGTGGGCACTCACGCACAAAGAATAAATAAACACACACCCACAGACACAAGAAGGCACATGCATATGCATGCACACACACACACACACACACACACACACACACACAGAAACACGCATATAAAATACATACACACAAAAATAATATTCCAAAATAAGTTGGGACAGTGTATAAAATGTAAATAAAAAAAGCAATGATTTGCAAATCTTTTTTGACCTGTATTCAAATTGAAAACAGTACAAAGACAAGATATTTAATGTTTTCACTAATCAACTTTATTGTTTTTTTGTAAATATACGCTCATTCTAAATTTGATGCCTGCAACATGTCCCAAAAAAGTTGGGACAGGGGCATGTTTACCACTGTGTTACATCGCCTTTCCTTTTAACCACATTTAGTAATCTTTTGGAACTGACGACACTCAAGTCCCAAAAGTTGTAGTTTTGAAAGCGGAAAGTTTTGTTGTAGTTTTGAAAGCAGAATTTTTTTCCCCATTCTTGCTTGATATAAGACTTCAGCTGCTCAACAGTCCGGGGTCTCCATTGTCATATTTTGCGCTTCATAATGCGCCACATGTTTTCAATGGGAGACAGGTCTGGACTGCAGACAGGCCAGTCTAGCACCCGCACTCTCTAACTACGAAGCCACGCTGTTGTAACACGTGCAGAATGTGGCTTGGCATTGTCTTGCTGAAATAAGCAACATATGTTGCTCCAAAATGCATATGTACCCTTCAGCCTTGCCTTCCAGATGTGCAAGTTACCCATGCCATGGGCACTAACACACCCCCATACCATGACAGACACTGGCTTCTGAACCTTGCGTTGGTAATAATCGGGATGGTCCTTTTCCTTTTTAGCCCAGAGAACACAACGTCCATTATTTCCAAAAACAAGTTGAAAGGTGGACTCGTCAGACCACAGCACACGTTTCCACTTTGCGTCAGTCCATCTCAGATGAGCTCGAGCCCAGAGAAGTCGGCGGCGTTTCTGGATGTTGTCGATATATGGTTTACGCTTTGCGTAGTAGAGTCTTAACTTGCATTTGTAGATGCAGTGACAAACTGTGTTTACTGACAAGTTTTCTGAAGTATTCCTGAGCCCATGTGGTTATATTCATTACAGAAGCATGTTGGTTTTTAATGCAGTGCCCTCTGAGGGATCGAAGGTCACGGCCATTCAATATTGGTTTTTGGCCTTGCCCTTTATGCACAGAGATTTCTTCAGATTCTCTGAATCTTTTAATAATATTATGGACTGTAGATGGTGAAATCCCTAAATTCCTTGCAATTGTGCATTGAGAAACGTTGTTCTTAAACTGCTGGACTATTCGCAAAGTCCAGTTTTTCACAAAGTGGCGAACCCATCCTTGCATGTAAACACCCGAGCCTTCATGGATGCTCCTTTTATACCCAGTCATGATAGCATCACCTGTTACCTATTCACCTGTGGAAGGTGTTTTTTGAACATTCCACAACCTTCCCAGTCTTATGTTGCCCCTGTCCCAACTTTTTTGGAACGTGTTGCAGGCATCAAATTTGGAATTAGTGTATATTTACAAAAATCTATAAAGTTGATAAGGTAAAACATTAAATATCTTTTCTTTGTACTGTTTTCAATGAAATATATGTAAAATAAAATTTACAAATCACTGTTTTCTGCTTTTATGTGCATTTTACATACTGTCCCAACTTTTTTGGAATTGAGGTTTGTAGTAAAATACAGTCAAAATGGTGGAGGCATAATGGTGGCATTTGCAGGTGGCATAGAGAAACCTGTAACCACAGAAACACACACACATCCACACACATGCACACAAACACATGCACACACAGGGGCTGAGAGAGTGAGAGGAAGGTAGGGAGGGTGAGAGAGAAGAGTGTACTGTGTGGGGAGAATGACATGAGAGGAGAAAACAGAGAGAAAGAGACAGAAGAGAAATCAAGTGCAGAAGTAGGCAACAGACTGGAAAAAATAGCAGAGAGATGACAACAAACAAAAATGAAAAAACCCACATTCCATTAGATTTCTGACAGTACCAGATACTCCACAACCACAGATAGGAAAACTGAGAAAGATAGGGAGAAAGAGAAGGAAAGAGAAAGGGAGAGGACAGACAGAGGAGAGAAGAGTGAAAGAGAGGGGAAGATAGAGCAGGAAAGAAAAGGGGAAGAGAGACAGACCACTGCGGCCAGACAATTGCTCGCAGTAACATCTTTTTATATCATTGTGTTTAAAAGCATTCAAAATGATTTACATTCGTCATGATGAAAAATGCATTCAATAGACTGAAATAGCTTGAGAGCATCTGATGTGGTGATTAAACTAGGGGTGTTTTGAGTTACATAAAAACCCTTTGGAAATCCTGGGCACATTTCTCTTCAATTAGTTATCTGTCTTCTAGAATCAGGACTTATAAATAGTATATATAATTATACTGATTACTGTTGGGAGCACTGTTCTAGGACCTGTATTCTCCTGTCCATATCCTAACCTTATTCATTATGAAGTAAAGTGCATAACTGATCCTAGATCTGCACTCCACCAAAGACCTCATGCTCTTCAATACCTCTGCTAGTGTGGTGAAAGTCTGTACACAGGGTGACAATGAGAAAGCCGGAGGGAGGGAGAGAGGCTGTTGCCAAACAGGTGCAAACAGGCTTTATCACTGGCCATCTATATCTGGGGTCAGTGCGACAGGCAGGAAGCAACAGCTCTCCGATTACTCTTGGTGATTTGTACCCACCCGCAATCCCACTCCAAACACATAGCCATAACTGCATACACATATGTACACACATACACACACACACACACAATCATAATAGACATACACACGTGCACCCACACACGCACACACAAATGCTGATTTCTTTTTTGAAATTCCTGTCCCACATATGTTCTTCATTCTGCTCAATGCATGTCTTATGTGGTCTTTTCAAAACATGAAAAAAAAATCACTAGTCAGTGAAAATTGATTTCCAGAGGTCCCATCAGTCAGTGCATGTTCACCTGTACTGTGCAATCGAGTCGACCGGTTTTTTTTGTTTTTGTCAATACCGATACAGATTATTGGTTATTAAAGAGGCCAATGGCCAATATTTGGGGTAAATATGCATTGCATTTGCATTAAATGAATTTCATTTGCAGTAAATATGAAAATTTTTGTGTCAAAATTTCCACAAAGCTTCCTTTAAATTAACACCATGTAGAAAAGCGTAGAACATGTCTCAGAAGGTACAAATATTTTAACAAACTGAATGGAATCTTTTTTACTTGTTTTAAACATATAAAAAATCATTGCCAAACCTAGCTTGAAATTATCTGTAGCCTCTCTAACAATGAGGATGAAAAAATTTGGCTGTTTTCCATATTAGATCAACTCAATCTAGATTAGATCAATTATGTCAACTCGGAAACAGCGGGGGGGAAGGTCTCACAAAAAGCTGAGTGTAAACTAATGACAAAGGTGGAAAGCCACTTAATTACAAAAATAAATATTTATTAGCCTCTAGTCTATAGTGCAAAAATAATCAAGCACATAGGCTAAACAAATAGGAAACAAGATAGGCTTTGATGCAAGCTGAGAAGTGTGATAAGCAGCTGTATTTAGCTTGCATCAAAGCTTATGTTATGTTCCTATGCTTGTTTATGTGCTTTATTATTGTTGGAAAGTTGAGAGAAAGAGAGATCAAAAGACTCTTAATATCTTATTTTCTGGTACTCTTACAAGCGATACTGTAACATCTCTGCATTTGAATGGATCTCTAGGGGAATTTGGTGTGGGACTAGATTTAGCTGTAAATTACACTGGAACAGGTTGGCTAAATGGCTCAACGGTCATCAACGGTCTGACGTATCAAGCAAGCCATAAATCATCACTCTGCTGCCAGAAATACAGTAGATATGGATGGATAACTTGAAGGGTTTCTTTTCCTGACTTATTTTTCCATAGAGTTCAATAACCTGGTAGAACTTTCCCAATTCCCATAAAGATCCATTCAAATGCAGAGACGTTATAGTATTGCTTGTAAGAGTACCAGAAATTAAGATATCAGGAGTCTTTTGATGTTGTTGGGTCACAGACGGAAGTCATGGCATGCAAAGGATATGCGACCAAATATTCAAAATGATTACTTTATTCTATATATAAATGCAGGGGTGCCAATAATTGTGGCACACGTGGTTTTGTTAAAAATAATTATTTCTTGATGAGGGATTTTTTTTCCTCATAATTAATTCACTTCAATTAAAGTTTGGATTTTTCTCATTTTTTCATTAAGCTAATTCACCAAACGGTGAATTTTTTATAACCCTTTTCACTCATCTTTACCACGGGTGCCAATAATAGTGGAGGGCACTGCAACTCACAAAATAAAGTTAAGTACCATAGTAGGTGCAAGAAATAGATACAATTATAATGGGTTTGATGATATGGTCTTAGATGTAGCATAGGTAGTGCTAGTAAACCCATGACATGAGTTCAGCATTACTTGAGCCGAGATACCTTTTTAGTCTGGTTCCAGTTGGAGCCAATTGGACTCAGTACTGAGAGAAGGCACATTCGCCCAGCCTAACTCAATCCCCAGCATGCCTACCCAGCTGAATGACCAGGAGCCAGTGCCAGATAACCTTTGAACTTACTGCTGCTTAGGGCCACACCAGGGGAGGTTCTAGTATAAAATCTGGTTAATCTTCCATTGACCATTCTCCACTGACAAAGCTTAGTACATCCTGGGCTGTCATGACAAACAAGGATTCATGGCTTTCTTATCCACAAATGTCAGGTTTTTAATTATCTTGTCGGTACTCCCAACAGTCTCTCTTAAATGTACACTGGTAGGGCCAAAGGAGGACTTTGTGTGTCCATCTTACATATATATGATCAATTTACATACATGTATATGAGGGGAATTTCTGTGTTGAAAGTTATGCTTGCAGGAAAGCGTATGCATTTCACACAAAAAAACAAGCCTACTGTGAAACTGGTACACTTACCTGTTTGATCCAAACAGGCTAATGTCACTATTTGTCATGCTGCTGAGTTGGAAAAAGCAAGAGGATCTAAAGCATATGAACTGAATAAATGAGAAGACTCAGAAAGCACTTTGACTTCAGGAAGCCTATTGGATCCTCCAGACCCCTTAAGGGCAGGCACATGTTAGTATGCAAACTTCAATTTGGGCAAAGGCAAACTAACACTTAGATATTAGGATTATTCAGCTGACATGTGATGCATGAGGGCACCTCCAGTCCCCTTGATATTCTGCCTCAAGCTAGTTTTGTAACACAGCGTTGGGAAGCTGTCTACTTTCTCACTACTGTTCTCTCCCAATTCTTCTCTTTCGGTCCCGTCAGCTGTGGGTTTTTTTCTTTGCTGTCCCTCTGACCCATTTATTTTCAGTTGTAATACCACAAGAAAGAAGGAAACAGAGAAACCTGAACAGATAACAGAGCTCTGATGTCACCAGCAATCACCCACTCCTGCACTATATTCACCAAGGCAAGCCATCAAGTACAGAAGAACCTCCAAGAGACCTACATATGAATAATAGGCAATATTTACAAATGTTCACTGTGAAATTCTGTTATTGAATTAAATTGTATGCAGTGGTAATCAGGATCCTTGTAAATGAGCTATCTGCATGTTATTTCACCTTTCAGTCACCTTATCTTTGGCCTGTTTTTGTTTGTCCCTTCTTTACATCAAACACTCTTAACCATCCCATAGAGTACTCCTTAGCAATAGTGCTAAGATATGCCCCTTTGTCTAATTTGGATAGTATTTCTACTTTTTTAACCATTCATAACTGTGACACATTTTTGTTTAATGCGCGAATATTTTGCATCAGTGCTAATATTTACAGGTTCTACTGAAATACTGTAATGGCCCTTAGAGCCTCCTATCACCCGTTGAACAGGTGGCCTTTCCTCTCCTGCAGGTTTAAGGGATTTCTTCGTCATGCTGGCAAACTCTCTACTACAGCTGTCGCCTACCAGCTAACTCTTGCTCATCTCCCACACACAGCGTGACAGCACCACAACAGAGCAAGACATCTTTCCCTACTGGAGGCCGAGTTTGGCATAAAAAAAACAAACACGCGAGTAAAAATGTTAACACCCTTTCATCAAAAGACCGACTTCCACTGCGCTGCTAACAGAGAAATGGCAAAGTGTATGTTGTCTGTTCTCATTTGCTTCCCTTCCACAGCAGCTATACCATGACAGGGTAATAGCAGAGTTTGCGAGTGTCTCGATTTAATAAGAGGGCATTAAACCCTCACTAGGCTCTGACTGGCTAAGTTCCCGACAACACCATGTCAACAGCACAGCTTCCGTAACCGTGACAGCACACGTTTAAATCCCTTTAAGGAGACATTAAAGATACATGGTAGCTTTCAGTTAGACTCGAGAAACAGGACCGTCTCTGCTCTGCACAGATATACACACCGTGAGGAAAGGATGTTTACTGAGCAGGCAGCTGGGAGTGCTAGACTGTATGGACAAGCTCCCGTCCTGAAGATGCTGTGGTGTTTAGAGCTTTCTGCTTGCTTTCCTTTAAAGCAAACATGGTGTGTGGACCCTTGCCAGTCAAACACTTAAATTAAACTCCTAAGTGCTGAAAACACACAGAAAGCCAGCAGACAATGTGGCACTCTGGAGTTTGAGATCTCAGCTTTCAGATGTCTGAGAATATTACAAGAAACTGCACAACTGGTCAAAGTCACCTGTGGAGGTAGTCTGGCCAAGACTGCAAAACAAGACCAAAGAGGTAAACATGGACCAGCACTGAGTCACACTGAAAGATGGAAAAGTGTTTTAAAGTTGAAAAATATTTCCATTTTATTTTAACGAAACTAAAGGTGTTGTGGTTGCATGTATAGTATCCATGCTGCAGGGTCCCTTTATGAAGGAATATGCTTCGCAAACAAAGCAAGACCTGGGCTGCAGAACAGAGGAGTGGAGGCGAGAGAGAGAAAGTTGAAACTATTACACTATAACCCAGAAGGAGGTGGTGGCAGGGGAGGAAAGGAAGACTGTGTGCTCAACTTACCCCCGACGAACTGGATGCCCCCAGCGGCACGGCCGATAGAGCGGGAGATGAGGTCAGAGATGCAGCAGCCTATGAGGGCAGTGAGTGCCACCAGCAGCAGGAGGCCGCAGCCGACGCCCGTCACCACGGTGCAGATGCGCCACTCCAGGCTCGGAATGCCCTGGAACGAGGCGTAGCGGCCGCACTGCTCTAGCATTACAGTGGTCTGCCGCACCTCGTCCCGAACTGGGTACGAGCAGCGCCGGAAGGTTCCGAAGGACACCGGCTTGTCCATCTGTGAGCCCAGCAGCCAGTAGGGCATGAAGAATCCCACACACGAGGCCACCGCGCATACGAAGGAAAGCAGCGCCCACACAACGCCCGTGCACGTCAGGCTCGATGCCATGGCGTGGATTTGGCCTTTATAAGTCCCTGGTATTTCACAGACCGATGAATTAATGAATCAATTAATCGCTCCACCTGTATAGCTTATTCACAACTGCTAACACCATGATCCTCCCAGCTTCTCTGATGTCAATGTCCTGTGGAGACAGAATAAGAGTCAAGTCCATGCCACAGATAGATATGAATGAAGTACAGTCAGTGTAGTCTACAGTAAATACAAGTAGGCGACATCGAATATTCACTTCGACTATCAATGCGGAAGTAATCATAAATTGCAAACAAATTAACTTCAACTAAGTCACACTAACACGTGTGAATGAGTCTAGCCTACTAGAGCGCATAATGTCGCCAGCTTAATGACAAACGTGACCTTAGAATATTCCGTAGAAAATTGTGTATGTAATTAGTTTAACTATTTTTAGTAATGTTTGGTGTAATATTGCCTAAAGCCTATAAAGACAAAAAAATTATAATGGACTAGCGCGATAACACTTCAAAGTTCCTTGATAAAAAATTAAGTGACAGTGAATGAAGTGATGGGCAGAGTAGAAACTTAAGTTAACTACATGAAAACAGTAGTCTACACTAAAAAGCGATTGTAGGCAAAACTGTCGGCTAACGTTACTTCCGTCAAGCAATCCATTTCAGTTAAAAGCATGTGCAGTAACATACATGACAACCAAGTCATACATTGGGCTACTGTAGTTAAACATTAATAGTTTTTTTATTAGATTTGCGGTAGGCTACAAACAAAACAACTTAGAGCAGGTTTCACTTCTCAGGGTGAGTTTTACAAATCACTGGCAACCGTTTAACTTACGGAGGAATTACATCTCACCCAAGGCTGCTATGTAAACTTTACCCAAGCATGTGTGCGGTGGACTATTCTAAATTATTTACCCATTGGAGCAACATGAACGGGTAGTAAAACTTACGTGTTTAGACTGATGCCGACGTTCCTTTACTGTCGGATGTAAAGGTTTTGTTTCGTTTTTTATATGGAAAGTTTAAAAATCCATGGCCATCTTACAAAAATGTCCAACAAACGATACGACGGGCGCTATAAAAAAACAAGCTATACAAAAACGAGCTCTCAATGAAATGGAATTACTGTCACTTAAGTTTTCTGTCAGCTTTTTGATAGTATCTGTTCCATTCGGACTCCCCGTGTCCAGTCCGCGATGTCACAAATGCGATTTTCCGTGAGCTTCGGGTAATCAATGCGCAGAAGTAGCCTACCTCCTCTGGCTACGATCCTCAAGAAAAAAAACGTCGTCTACATTCCTCTGCCTTACTAGAATGGGGAGGTCTGTGTGTCACATTTTGCGAAGGGACAGTCGGTCGAAAAGAAATCTCCACCCAGGTGTTGGACTGCTAGATTGCGCTAGTGGGTGTAGTCTACGCACTCCGCCTGGCTGTTGAGTTTATGGCTTCAAAATAATGTGCAGGTTTGTGGGTTTAATTCATATCGCACTTTGTGAAGACCCACTTGGTAATCCACATTGTTCAAAACCAAGCATAGAGAACAAAGTAGCATAGGTACTGCACAGGGATATGTTTTTATTCCACAGTAAGCCTGCAATTTCTTAACAGTTGAATTGTGAAGCAACTGTGGACCTTGTCGTGAATTTTATATTCAATTGAACTTGGACTCACGGGTGGCTGATGATTAATTCAAAGCCTAGCAGCAATGATCAAATTAACTCTTTCGTGGGTAATACAACATTTGTTTCAATATATTTGCATGCCAATATATGCGTGTGTGTGTGTGTGTGTGTGTGTGTGTGTGTGTGTGTGTGTGTGTGTGTGTGTGTGTGTGTGTGTGTAGTCATGGCTGGTTCTCCTGGGTGGAACAGAGCTGGTGTATCATTGAGCAAATTTACTAGGCCTACACCTAATTCATTTTAACAGAATTCCACCTAAACCATTGCAGAATGCAATCAATTCAAGTCAACTTGGACAAAGCCATCTCTGAAATAAGTCAATAATGTAATTGTGGTTCAAGTGTAGACTGAACCCACTATTCCAATGGTGCATCTAATTTGTGATCCAGAAGAGTGATGTAGCCTATTCAAGAGTTATTCAAAGATGACCGACAAGGTTTTATGTTTGGTAGTGTGTAATGCAGACAATGCAATCCTGGTTTTTAAAAAATAAATTTGTATATGTTTTTTTCCCCCCTCTGGTTTATTCTTCATACAAGCAATTCAAGATTCAAAGATGCCTCATCACCCATCTTTCCCTGCTTCCATTTTATTGATATATTGCATTTTAATTTCCATTGTGGCAGCTACACATAAAAATATTTAACAGAGCTGGAGTGCGGCTTACGTACACAAAGACTGAAGAGGAGCTAATCCCTTAATATGGCTGTTTGGCCCTCGCCATATTCAGTGCATATTTAAAAGTATTATGTTACATCGTTTTTAAGAGCCTGGCAGCAGATTGTAGGAAGGTTATTAAAAAAACAAATAAAACTTTGTAGTCATATTGCAGTCAATGCATCATAAAATATGAGGCAGAACAGTTTTCGGTTCAGTTAGCAAATATTCCATATTAAGGCTTTTAAAACAGAATGGGTTGGTCACAAATATGCCAACAGTGCTTTTTTCCCCTAGGTGTAAAGTCTTGCCCACTTCAGCTGCCCAATACATTTTTACACATGAAATGCCAAATCCTGGTAGCTAACTCAGCTTCTCAAATTAATTAGTTCATGAGCAGCAATAAAAAATGTAAAAGTTCATCATTGCATTTTTTTCCACCCCTGTGCCCCTTGTGTAGTTTTCCGCTTCATATTGACACCAGCAGTGTTGGGTAGTGACATATTAAACAGATCACAAAAATGAAGTAACTGTAATCATTCCAGGATTCTTTACCAAATATGCAGAATGTAATTACAGTTACTTCTAAATATTACATGATTACATTTTTTATTACTTCAATGTACAATGTATGAGCACACCACATGTACACACGCACAAATACGAACACTAACACAAGCACACCACACGCTAACACCACATACATGCAATCACACACGCACAGACACTACATGTACATCTGCACAGGAGCATGAAAAGGAAGTGAGTGTAACTACACATTCAAAGAGAAACCAGTCTTTTTAGCTCACTTGTGCTTTATCGCCGGCGTAGGATGGCAGTACATCCACTGTGCTCAAATTCCCAGAGAACTCCACACTGCGCCAAAGGTGACTTTCACAATCTCCGCTGATTGCGCTTGCAAATGCTTATCTCATCGCACAGACTGAAACTGACAAAGAAGCCACATTGAGCAGAATGAGTTGTGCCCCTGGGACGCGATGGCAGACCTGAACCATGTGCAGGTGGTGATGTTTTATGTGAGGCATTAAACCAATTCATCAATCATCTTATTTTGTACATCAGTTGGTGCCAGAAATGTACATTACCTTCTTGATGGAAAAGGCTTTATATGCCATAATGGATATACCTGATGAAGGATAGAAATCCTGGAAGTGGACCGAGTTATATTAAATGTGAATGACAAAAACAAATTTATGTCCACATAGGATTTATGTCCAATGTGAACAGTTAACATAATCATTGTTTTCATCACTTAAATAGTATGTAAATGTATTCAGTTTCCACCCCAAGTTAGAAAATGTTCATCATACACCTTATCACATAGTTAAATTATTTTGGCAATTATTAGCAAGCAAGCTAGCTTCCGCACAGAACAAAGATGGCGACGACAAAGTTTAAAAAAAATATTGTAGCGATTGTTCTATTGGGCTGATACAGCATCACATGTGCACTTTCTTATATGTCCAAAAGCATCACATGTTCACATCCTTATATGTCAATCAAAAGCATTGTTCATTTTGCGTGTGTATCCTGCAATTGGCAACTTTGGTCAGACTACTTTGATCATATGTTGTTATATCAGATGTTCTTATCCAATGGGGTGAATTATTGTTTGTGGGCATAAAGCATTTGTGATGATGTAACTGGCAGGAAAAAGAAGAAGAAAATTTTTTTTTAGCAAAAATAACCCAAGTTTGGGGCTTTATTGTGTGGATGTTTGAAGTTGTATCTGTATTCTGTGTATTTACATGAGGTGAGAAGGTACTCTCGGTGCTGTATAGGTATGGGGCATTCCCCACCAAGCCATAACTTGGCGGATGGCATACCTGCAATACCAAATATTGTAAGTATATCTGCATTGATGACAGCTGTAAATGTATGAAAATATGGATTCCCTTTCCCATGTAACCTTTTTAAAATGTATTTATTTTTTAATAAGCCTCCTCCACCCCCCCCACCCCCCACCCCCCTCTTTGGAGGACAACTTTGTTGTTTATTAACATAAAAATAATTTGAATGATGTATAATTAATACATATAATCCAAGTCAAATCAGTGTTCTAGTGTCTCAGTGTCCATCCAATCCTCCCCCATATCACTTTCCTGTGATACACATTTTCCATCCCCCCATTCTTTCATCTACGACTACACTCTATCTCTCAACATTCATATTTACACAAGGAATACAAAAATAATAATAATAATAAATAACAATAATAAGAAAATAGGAATAAGAAATGTATGCTTCGTCAAGTCGTGGCATTGAATTCAAGATTATATTATTTTATTATTACTAATTAATTATATATGACGTAAATATATATTATATTATAAAGACATTATATATTCTGCTATGAGCAGTAAAGTGCTGTTGCTTATTTTGTACAGCAAAGGCAATAATTTCCATATTCATTATATCGATGGCTTCATTAATCCATTCTTTGTAAGTTGGTATATTTGAATCGACCCAATTGTTCATTATTATCTTTTTTTGTAATTATGCATACTAAGAGAAAAATGTTTTTAGTATTAGATGTTATTATATGTTGATGTTTATAACTATACAAATCTCCAAGAACATGTCTGGGGGTTTAATGGTACTGTGTATATCTATTTTACTGAATGTCAGTACTTGTTTTGTTATAGCAAACCATAATTCTTTAATCTTGCTACATACATAGCAGATGCAATAATGTCCCTTCACGATTGCAGCATTTTACACACTTGCCATTCTTGTAACCCCATTTTGTACATTTTCCCATGTAACTCTGAGGAAGCCATTTGTCAAATCGGTTCAATCTGCCGCTGCCTCCTGAGCGTGAATATCATGTTGTGATCAATACACTTTTGGGGTTAATTGGAAACTTTCTGAAATTCCATTAATTTTTTTGTTCAAATTCTGTTCATTTTGAGTGCTGCTGTACGCTTACACTGGAATATTCCTGTCTAGAACTATTTTGGAGTAAAGACACAGGTGTCAATGAAAAATAGACTCCTGCACGCCCGCTATTTAAGTTCAGTCAGGACCACTGTCCTTAAAGTTAAAGCTTTATTAACATTAGTAAAGCAACACAGTTAGGTTTGGCGGTATGGATCTGTTCAGAAAGCCCTCCTGCCAATCCAGGCAAGCCTGCATGTATAAGGCAGGGAGGGCAGCAGCAAAACCCCCCATAGGGGTACACACAGAACAGATCCAGCAGCAAAACCCCCCATAGGGGTACACACAGAACAGATCCAGCAGCAAAACCCCCCATAGGGGTACACACAGAACAGATCCAGCAGCAGTGTGAATGGTTTTTATAGATTCCATTCCATTTTAGTTTAGTACATATACTACGTATAGCGCCTTTAAAGCGCTATTATATGAAGCTTAGAGAACCGGGCATGAACCCCCGTAGAGCATGCCTATAGGGCGATGGTGGCAAGGAAAAACTCCTTGCTGTTAGCAGGAAGAAACCTTGGGCAGAACCTGACTCTGAGGGGGGAGCCCATCCACTGCTGACCGGCACCGGTTACTGGAGAGGGTTTTTTTTACCCGCGGCGTGTATCAGAACTTGCAGGAGAAGCGCCTTGTTAGCTGAGGGCATTAAATAGACCGCCCTGTGATGTGAATGGACTGTGATAGGCGAATCATCATTACAGCTGATTCGACCGGAGCTTAACTCACGTGACCTGCCTGAACTAACGCTATGCTCGATCTCTGTGATTACACAGTGGTTTCCTTTTAAATGGAACCAAACAAGAGTCGACATGTTTATGTATAAAAAAAACCCTCCAATATAAGACAGGGCTTAGTTACAATAAGATAGAGTACTGCACTTCATTTAAAGGCACTATTCTGTCAAATAACAGTTGCAGCATTAACAGAGATATGGCGTTTTGTTCTATCCTTTTAGATTATGAGGGTCATGAAATATGTACACTGCCTGGTCAAAAAAAAAGTCGCCGTTGCACCCGTCATGCATAGTGCCCACTGTACAAGCCTCTGGAGGCAGTGTTTTGATTTGGGGTTGCTTCAATTGGTCAGGTCTAGGCTCAGCAACTTTATGCAGCAATTAAATGAGTTCAGCTGAGTACCTGAATGTACTGAATGACCAGGTTATCCCATCAATGGGCATATTCCAGGACGACAATGCCAAGATTCATCGGGCTCAAATTGTGAAAGAGTGGTTCAGGGAGCATGAGGAATCATTTTCACACATTAATTGGCCACCAGAGTCTTGACCTTAACCCCATTGAAAGTCTTTGGGATGTGCTGGAGAAGACTTTACAGAGTGGTTTGACTCTTCCGTCATCAATGCTAGATCTCGGCCAAAAATGAATGCAACTCTGGACAGAAATAAATGTTGTGACGTTGCATAAGGTTATCGAAACAATGCCACGATGAATGTTCACCATAATCAAAGCTAAAGGCGGTCCAACGAAATATTAGTGTGTGCGACTTTTTTTTTGGCCAGGCAGTGTATTTACCCATATTAATTAAAATAATAAGCATAGCTCTATTGCTCTTTATGACACTGCAATCACATCTACTTTTGGATTAAATTACTTAAAAATATCAGAAATTAATAGATGTTTCCATTGTTAGTGTAGAGAGCGGAACAAGTCAAGAGAAAGGTTAGTCTGCGCTCTTGAATGGAACATAATGTCATTCTCATGGACGGCATAAAATCTAATGTTTTTTCTTCTTCTGTTTACTTCAGTCACAGTCTTGCAGCATATATTTACATGAATGATAATGACAAATGTACACGCAAGCCAACGGTACCTACAGTGTTTCTCTGGATGAATGAACTGGAGGAGGAGGGTATTGGGGCAGAGGAGCGAGTGGAGAGAGACACGGTAACACAGGAAGGCAGCACAGATGACCAATGTTATTTAAGCGCCTTGGGTTGCAAAAGGAAGGGCCCGTTTTTGCCATTACTGTGGAAATGACCTTGTTAACAGGAGGTGGGAGGATGGCTGGATTGCTGGCAGAGGCATTAGCTGACAGCTCTGATGTACAATTGCTAATTTCATGTTCCACTACCACTGCGAGTACCTTCCAGACAAGAAGGTGATGGGTTGTTAGCCGCAGAGGCCAGGGATAGTAAAGTCAGAGAGCAGCAGAAATAGGCTGAAGGATGGAGAGAGAGAAAAGGGAAGATGAGACTAAAAGAAAACAGGTTTTTCTGTGGTCTGGAAGTCAGTTACGTGTTCTGTGGTCCTGGTGGCTGTTGTGCTTATAGAATGTAATTCACCTTTTGAAGGTATTGATAGCATCTGGCCTGAATAATGTGGCCTGAATCAACCCTGTCTGCAAGGCCAGTGCAAGGCTATTCCTCGTCTTAGTGGTAAGCAGAGAGGAAACTAAATATTTATATATTTTAACTGAAGGAATTGACACTTTGTAACCCACATGTCACAGGCAACAGTGCTGTGCCACATTCATTGGCATTGTAGGTTTTTTAGCAGAAACTTTGCGTTACATCATGTTCACAGTTTTTTGGACAATATTAGTCCAGATCCTGAACACAGTGACAGTACAGAGGTGAGATGGAGTAAAACAGGCTTTTTACTTTCTGGTGTAGCAGTGTAAATACGACATTGTAAAAACAAAAAAGCCTTTTATTTGACAGCTAATGGGCCTTCCTGTTTCCTTTCAGAGGTGTCCCATCTGCCAAAGGCGTGGTCTCACTCTTGCATATTTAGCGCTGGTGTGATGAGACAAATTACAGAAGAGTTTTGGACGGTTGGTGAAGAGGAAATAAGGGACGTTTGAGCGTGGCTGCACAGATGGGCAGCCTCACGTACTGTCAATTACACTCTCCCTTGTCCTTTGTGCAGGGTATGAGGGCCAGCGAAAAAGAGGAAAAGAGAATAGTTAGTTTCTCCCCCTTACATAATTTACTCAGCCTTCCTGGCATATTTAGCAGATGCTGTTATCCAGAGCGACTTACACACCTTACCTTTTTTACTCATGCAATCTATTATATACACGTAGATGCACTCTTATTAAAACAATTTCTGGTTAATTACCTTGCTCAAGGGTACAATGACGATATCCCAATTGGGAACCTCCAACCTCTGAGCAAGTCTGGTTCCCTAACTGCACTGCTGCCTCACAAAGCATTAGGACAGAGAACACCCACTTATGTGGAGTGCTGCTGGGACTTCAACCCACTAGTGCTGTACATACCCCATCTGCAATTTATCTCGTCTGCTGAACTTCTGTTGTTTCTTGTATCAAATCTGGCTATGAGTAGATCAGCAGTTTGTGTGTGTGTTTGCATATGTGTGTACATGTGGTGTGTACATTGAAGTAATCAAAAATGTAATCATGTAATATTTAGAAAAGTTCATGGTCAGTAAAGGAACACTTGACATTCTTTCCTCACTAAAAAGTATGGGTTGCACAGTGTTTGTAGTTGTACTAACGTGTTTCATGTATGACCACTGGGTGGACAATAGCAGTCAGGCTAATTAATGTTTTAACTATCAACAGTGCCGCAGATAAGCCGATATACAGTTTACTCGCCTCCAAAGCATGTGATGTCAGCCACCACTTCTTATCATGCTGCAGTTCGCAATTCAGACTCACACAGACATGAGTTGGAGGAAGACATTTCACGTGCAACTCAACAGGCAAACGTGCGAGCGCCAAAAGGGTTTGCTGGTGCACCATGACGTGCTTTCATCCTGGATGAATTAAGCCCTCCCATCCCTAGACGATAGAAGAGCCAATAGTGCGAAGCCCTCCCATCCCTAGACGATGGAAGAGCCAATAGTGCGTAGCCCTCTCTGTCTGCTGACCACAATGGGCCCTGGCACAGTCCAGATTGGATAATTAGATAAACACTTTCATCGAGTTAAATGAGCATGTCCTTTATTAAGTACACATGGATTTCCTGTTAAGCAGTTCTACAGGGCGTTCTTGTCCTGCACTCCTGTGCAGTCAGATTAATTTATTTGAGGATCGAATCAAAGGGATGTCTAGGCTTGTCAAATAGCTGTTGGATGGATGAGTTCTTGATGTCGACTCAAGGCAGTCATTGAGATTAATATTCTCTCTTGTGCTGACGGATTTTGCATTAGTTATGGCAATCATTATATCCCCCCTTTGCTCTCTGTGAGTTTGAGAAATAGCTACAATGCCTTTGCTTTAACATTCTCTCTCATTCTTACACTCACAGTCTCTCTCACATGCTCATACACATACACATGCACACACATATACAAATGCACAAACACACACACACACACACACACACACACCTTTTTTGTTGTTTGTTTCTTTGTTATAAATGCAGTATTTAACCCTTGACAGAGTACAGAGTTTGGTATTAAATCAACTCTGATAAAGTACATTTCAGAGTACATTTTGAATTGACTCATATTCAACTGCTATTGACTACCTGCCCTTCCTGATCACATTGCAGTCACTTACAGTAGTATATTACTGCCATAGTATTTAAGATATTTTTAATCTCTGAACCCTGAATTATGTTTGTGATTATTGTTTTTTGTGGATTTTCACATGCATTTCTATTTGCAGTAAGGTCCCACCAGGTGCAGAGGGAAGGTATGAAAGAATTTCAGTGACTTTATTAAATGCAGTGGATAGCACTATCGCCTCACAGCAAGAAGGTCCTGGGTTCGAAATCCAGGCCAGTGTGGAGTTTACACGTTCTCCCCGTGTCCACGTGGGTTTCCTCCGGGTACTCCAGTTTCCTCCTACAGTCCAAAGACATGCAGGTTAGGCTAATTGGAGACTCTTAATTGCCTGTAGGTATGCGTGTGTGAGTGAATGGTGTGTGTGCCCTGTGATGGATTGGCGACCTGCCCAGGGAGTATTCCTGCCTCTAACCCAATGCATGCTGGGATGGGCTCAATTAAAAACAGAACGCATATTTCATTGCATGTTCTGTCAAAAACACTCACACTTAAATACAATACGGTGTGTTTTGTTTTTCACTGCCAGTGTTTTCGTGCCACAATTAAATCGGAATGTAATCCACATGCCCATTGCGTTTCATTCTGTGAGCATAGGCTGTTGCTCTGAACATGACAAAACGCTAAGTAATCATTGTTATTGTATTTATTGGACTGCAGAGTAGACTGTCATTGCTTTTAAAAGTCAGCGCGTGGTTTTTGTGCCACAATTAAATATAATACACACTTGTGAATGTACATGAGGAGCACATTGCATTCCGCTCTGTGACCATTAGGTGCCACGGAATGTGACAATATGAAGCGATCGTCATCATTGTACTGTCCAATCATAGTCCTGCACAATGAGTGTTCTGGTCTTTTTCTGATAATATATTTTTTGCAGTATATTTCATTTTCCTAAAGAAACTAGCTGTGAGTGTCTGCACCAGCTGGTGTGGTGACATGCAAACCTAGTTAAAAAATTCCCTTGATTTCAATGAATAATTCAGTGGTTTGAATTCAGTAACGCAACACTTGTGTTTTTTGTGCCTACTATGGCGCCTAACATTACATGGTATGTTTATGTACTGACCATTGTTATTGTTTGTGTCACTGATGACATGGCAGCGGCTCTGCCCATTGTCTAGGCATTTATGTATACACATAATGTTTTATATGTAAGTTGATCTGGATCAGAATGGCTAAATGCCTAAATGTAGACACAATGTAAATGTATAATTCACTGTGCAGTGAAGTTCATTGCAGTGCCATATATTATGGTTTTTCTTGACTGTTTACCCACTGGCACTGTTGCTGAGAATCCAATGAGCAAGACTGTAAGTTAAGTCTCTTTTTTAAACAAGATCATTCCACTTGCCTTCGAACAAATTTCAGTCTGATTTTACTCTCATCCAAAATACTAAACACATTTCTCCTAAATAAGCACAATTTTCATAAAGGATTTTGTCTCCCATTTAGAATATCAAACTTCAATTATACACCCCCATATGGCAAACACTAACTGCTTTAATTATTTATTTCAGACAAGTTTTTGAAAGAATTGACCGCGTCTTGAAGAAAATCAGAGATAGGGCAAAGCAAGTGTGGAATTGGAAAGAGAAGAACTGTGTTCCAATATTTGCAAGTATACTCTAGTATAAATTACAAAATTATTTGTATGGGGGCAACCATAATCAACTGCTCACATAAAAATATATGCAGGTTGTTTATGGAATAAGGGTTAAATTCCCAATAAGCGAATAGTCATTTCAAAATGCCATTGTTCTTCAATTGATTGACTTCAAAATATATATTACTGATACTGTTACATCAAATCTTAATTTTATTGATATTGTGCATTTTGTGCAATAGAACTGTAAATTTGTCATAATACACTTGACATATCCCAGCCTAAACTCAATGGTAAGGAAAAACTCCCTGGAGGGCATAATAGGAAGAAACCTATAGGAGGAACCAGACTCAAGAGGGGGAGTTATTTTGTTTTATATTGTCTACTGCCTACACTAATGTAATTTATAAAAATTAAAAATAAAAGCTATCACTGTGGGTGTTCTTTTATAATTTGCATAGGCATATACAGTATACTCTGTAATAATTTGTAACATTTTATATAGTGTATTGTACATTGCAACACTAAAAAGCAAAAGCATACTGATATCTAAAGATTTTCATAATGCTGTGTAATAAATGAAAGGTCTATTCATATGATACTCGTGTATGATCTGGAAGCCATTTGAGGGTACATTGCAATAGATTTAGAAAGTTTTCAGGAAAACAATGGACTGTTTTGCATTTTTTATTAAATTAAGTATATTTAAGTAACTGTAATTCACTCATAATTCCTTTAAAAATATTTCTTTAATAGTAATATCCATTATTCAGATTTTTTCACCACACAAATGAGCATAATAATCTTCCACACAGTACAGTCTGGTGACTGACTGAGCATTAATGCCCATACTCCATTGGTCACAGATGACCCTGAGCAAACTCCCACAATTCTCTTGTATATACAGTGGGTTGGAAAAGTATTCAGCCCCCTTAGATTTTGTCATGTTTTGTTGTGTATGACCATTTGATAAAAATTGATATTATAACCACCCTTGCAGGGCTACCGGCTATAGTCGGCACGGGTCGGATACGATCCGAGACCGTGGTGCTCACGCATGTGCCGTGAGCGGCACTTTTACCGAGTGAGCTACCCAGTAGTCCCAGAACAAAGGTTTCGATTGTTTAGCTCGTCGAGAGGGCAGTGACTTTGTGGATATGACAGAGGTCGCAGATTGCATTAGCCGCAGGCCTCTGTGCGTCATACCGTGCGGCTGGACTGAGATACTCAGCGCCTGAGTCACAGCCTCCCGGGCCTCTCCCAGAGGCTTCTGTGTGACTCCTCCATTCAGGGGGAGCGCTTCCCACTCCGCCCCTCTGTTATAGAGCAAGCTGTGCCCACCGCAGGCATCTCACATTCAGATTGGCTTCCCAGATTGGGATTGCAATCAACTACTCATGAGCTTGAAGAGAAATGTGAACAGGACACTGGGAAGGGCACAACGAGCAATCGGCCGATTATCCGATGGAAACCAGCACGGAGTGTTCTATGCAGCGACGATTTAAGCAGGAAAATTATAGTGAGGCACACATTATTTTTACATTTTAGGCATATGCTGGCACACACACAGATGAACGCCTCCATTGCCTGGATAAGGTTTTGCACTCATTTGGATTTCTGTCATATACCTTCCTCTGCAATGCTGGGGTTTAGGTATGGGGAATAGGGAATATAGGAACAGATTGTCAGTGAACCAGTAATGTCAGTTTCCACTGCACTGCTGTGACAGAAATCCTAATGAGTGCATGGGGAAACCTTATCCAGGTCTTTCATTTCAGAGTTCAGAGTTGTCTTGAACGCAACATTAAGTTGATCTCATCGGGATATTTGAATATAACCAACAGAATGCATAATTAAGCAAAAATTACAATATATTGGATTATATTGGGAAATATATTTTGAGTGCCTCCATATATTCAAATGTATCATTCAATGTATTATAGTATATGTTTCAATATATGCCAGTATATTTTCAGTGCATAAGGGTATTTTTACTCTGATACACATCTGCCAGGGTCCTGTGCCTGATTGCACTGTTCTAAAGCGTAACAATAAGGGAAATGACAGGTGCATCCTGACAGCAGTATGAAGCCCAATATCCGAGGCAGCTATTGTCAGGCTGGGTTAATTCAATCATACTCACTATTTCAAAATGGTGCCCTGTGAACAGGAATAAAATCCCAATCAGTTTCTACGAAATGCTGGTAAGTGATATCTGAGAATAACCACTGCAGGGGTTATTTGTCAAGGGGCAGAAATTGTCATATGTCAAGACCAAATGCTGCAGAAACATTTGCTGATCATTCAATCCTGGTTTTTCCTTCCATGCATCTATGCTAAACCATTTGGATGTGATTTGGAGCCACAGTAATTCTGGGTAAAATCTGCAATGGCCCTATAGTCAAAAAGTGTTCAGCCTGTGTGTGAAATCTGCTGCTTGTATCATAAAATGCATAATACTGTTCTGAATCTGCTCCACTATTAATAACGTATTTTGAACACTGAAAATCTTCTCGTTCAGTGTAGTAAAAAAAAGGAATGGAGAAGTAATAAGCTATCCCATCAAATTTAAATTGTAATTCAAATATGCTTTATAAACATGACCACACATTGTATTGCCAGAGCAATCATTTGCATAAAATGTAAATCACAATCGCAGCCAACCCTGCTCAAAAGACTTAAACCACATGTGGCCCACATACAGTATGACTGATCGTACCGTATCACATTCTGGGGGTGAGATATGGGGCCAAATTCATTCTGGGGAAGAGCAGGGGACAAAGTGTTTTAGATAGCCGTAAGCTCTTTCAGTAATTACCACATGGAGCTGAGTGTGCCTTGTCCCCTGTGCTGAGGAATTCTCTATGCATGTTTGGACATGTGCTGGGGGAAGTGGCTTTGTGTTTTTCACTGATAACTGGATGTCGGTTTGGCATGCAAGTTCACATACAGTTGGTCACAGTCACAAACAAACACACACACACACACACACACACACACACACACACACACACACACACACACACACACACACACACACACACACACACACACACACACACACACACACACACACACACACACACACACACACACATCTTACTTCACAGGTTTGTTTTTGTTTTTTTTTTGCTTCCCACATATTTAACTCTTTCCTATGCAACAATGCAATCCTGTATGTAGGCCATGTCTGTTTGTGTATGCGAATATTTGTATGAGTTTTTCTATTTGTACATAGTTGCTCTATTTCATACCGGTCAACATGCCACGGTCTGGGTCATCCTCGCTGAGAGGGTGAGCTGTTAGGAGACTGAATAGCAAATTAAGCACCACCACGGGGCGGACGCCATAAATATGGTGCGTGCACGCCGCCCGTCCTCTTTTTGCCACCTCCAGTTTGAGCGCGAGACTGTTTTCTTTAGTTCTCACTGGAACCGTGGAATTGCGGCCCTCTCCCGCCTCTGACCGAAGCCTCTACTTCTTGAGAAGGAGTACTCTACCGGGGCTTTTCCTGCTCCCCCAGCAACGCGTTTAAGCGCTTTATTGCCCTCCTTGGTTAACTGGTAGTTTGTTACCATTGTTGTTTGGGAAGTTTGCCCGTGACAGACCGAACACACGAGTCAGAGAAGGGAAAGTTAACATGGACGGAACTTCAAATGACAAAAAAGCAAATGAGTGCAGCAGTCCTAGCCTGGTAAATGAGTGCAGCAGTCCTAGCCTGGTAAACTGCACGCAGATGAATTTAATTTATTTTGCTCAACTTGTAATTGTAACTTGCAATGTAAGTTTTCACCAAGCATTGTCAATCAATGACAGAAGAAAGTGGTAAATAACTGACCATGTTCAAATTTAATCAGAGATTAAGTTTAGAACCTTGAATTTTCATTTGAACTTTGTACATGACATTCATTTTTCATATACCTCTGCTGCAAATTATTTAAGTTAAATTTAAAATATAAAATAAAAAATGAAGTTATAAGTTAAATGCTATATAATAGCTGTCATTCTTAATGTGACTATTCCCCACTGCTTCAAGAAAAAAAGATTCCAAATACTGCCGCATGTCCACAGGATTGAATCTAGCATGGGAGTGTCGCTTGTAAACATCACTGTCAAACATCATCTGCGCTTAATTAGTGCCAATTTCTTTTTTACCGTAGATGATTGGGGCAATGAAATTGGGATAATTCTTTCACAGCTGACTTGATTCTATTCAAAGTGCTTTCTTGCTGGCAGAGTACTGAAGTTGAGAAACTCGTGGCCCTACTGGAGAGCTGAGCTTTTGTGGATAACACCAATCTGCTAAAACAGGGCTTAGAACCGGTTTCCCCACCAGTGTTATAGATAATATCTGGTAAAGCATATACAAATGCATTTTTACCTTAAAAGGTACATTAGAGGCTGCTGTGTAACTCATCCTGTTAAGGCACTGGTTTAGTGTGTGGATAGACCCCACAGTCTGGTATTGAATCTGGACCTTGCTAGAGGGCGACGCTCAGTTGGCTATATTGTCACCCAGGTATGGAAGGGTTAGGGTAAGGGTTGGGATAGACAGTGTCCCTTCACATACCAGCAACCCCTGCTGGTCGACTGGGTGTCTGTCAGTTTGTCTTGAGCTGCATATGAAATGTCTTCCTCTGACTCATGCCTGCGTGAGCGTGGCTTGTAAACTCCTGTGTAGTAAGAAGCTGACAACCTGCTTTGCTCTCCGGTATCGACAATGGAAGTTGCAGTGTGAGCATGATTTTACATTTCAAATTGGGAAGAAAAATGGGGAACAAAACATACAAAAGATGCTCATCGTTATTTTCTGTGTGACACAATAATGTTACTTTCAAACATTTAAATGGTAATAATGATGATTAACAAACCATTTGGATAATATTTAATTGTAATATAATGTAATGTATAATAATATAGATAATATATGATAATATAAGACCCTGGCAGATGTGTATCAGAGTAAAAATACCCTTATGCACTGAAAATATACTGGCATATATTGAAACGTATACTATTTTATACAGTACAACCAATGAAGCAAAGAAATAGTCATCAACTGATGCTATTTTGTGTTTAGTAAAGTATTTTTAAGTATGTATATACATTTAACTGTGTTCTTTACAAGCAGTATTTCCTATGTTTTTAAATGTTTGTATCAAAATTTGATGGAGGGAGTAAGCGGGAGATTGAAACAGATAGTTACTTTGAAACAGATAAAATAGTGAGTTTGTGGTAACAAGCCAAATAAATAAGAGATACCAAGAAACTATCAGAACTTTATGTGATATTTTCAGTTTGGTCATAATGAAAAATATTTTATATAATCTGACGTGTGGAAGTAAATATTAGTAGATAGCTGTGGTAACCTTGTTCATCCCATAAAATACATGTTGGAATGGACCCTTGAAGGAGAAGCACTGAAGTGAAACACATTACAGACAAATTGTAGGAATGACATTGACATTGTGAAGAGGAAGCTTAAAAACTGAGGGGAAAGAGGAGGGAGGGAGGAAAATATTGGGGCCTCGTGCGCTGTCCTGTGGGTTCTGATAGAGATTTCTTTCCCTAAGGAAAGCTGTTGCCATGGTCACAATTGTGCCCTGGGTCTTCACCTCTATGAAAGAGCAAACTTGGCCTGCAGGTTTTCTTTCTCCATTTTACTCTGTCCCTGTTTTCCTTGCCTTTGACTTTTTCATTATTCCCTATATTGCTTCTTGCCTTTCTGGTGATTGTGTCTAAAAATATAAAATGTCTCTGCCAGATCCACATCTGTTATCAGTTTAACAACAAAAACCAAATCCATTAGTAGTTATGTCTGTGGAAACTGTGGACACGTTGGTATAATAATTTACTGTCATTATTAATATTTGCGATTTTAATATATTTTTAATTTTTTGGAAGGTGCGTTAAACACATCATTATTCTAAGGGGGATAAGCTTGCTTGTCTTTTCTAATTTACCTGAATGTCACCTTCAGAAGAGCATGTGTCCAGTAAGCTCTTTCATTGGCTTGGCCTCTTAAACAGCAGATAAGAGGGATAGAGCTGCCCTCTAGTGTTTATCTGGTGATACTACACCTAACCATCCTGTGCCACTCAGTAATGGCATGAGTAGAGGCTTTATGTTCAGTACAACACAGTAAAATACAGCATCTTCAAATCACAATAAAAAAATTACTTTTTAGCAAAAGGAGCCATATTTAAAACTATTTTTGCGGTTGGAGAAAACTTCCAGAATTGCAGGATTCTCACCTTCATCCATTCTCAGTATTTTCAAGGATTATACTTCACATGAATATATTTAGTATTGATCATATGTGGGCACTGGCTGCCACACAGCCTAATGTTCATGTTCTATGCCTCTTAAAATGTCTCACCCCTTCTCTCTGGAGTTTTGGGTAAACTGTGACTACCAGTGCATTGCTGAGCTTGCAAATAAATGGGTAATAAGTTAATACTGGTACAGTACATGCTGTATGGATTAATATTGGTACAGTACATGCTGTATGGATTAATACTGGTACAGTACATGCTGTATGGAACTAAGCAGGTGAATCACTACATATAATGCAAGGACATTATTGACCTGAAAAGAAATCACAATTTGTAAAGCAGTTTTTGTTGGTTCATGGGTCAATGACAAAGGTTTTCAAAATTAAAAAAAAAAGAATACTCACCAAAATGGATTTTAAATACATTCTTAATTCAACAAGAATGTGTCCTGTGTATTTATATTTGTTTCATAGCTTTTAAGGTGATATAAATACATTTTTAAACAAGATTTAAGATTTTACCACCCAGAAATGTCAGGTGGCACAACCATATATGAATTTTGAATAATACACTTTTAATGTATTTACCACTACTGAAAACCTGCAAATATGAATCATTGTAGTGTGTAAAATACACATCACTTTAATGTCTTTATTTATGGCAGTTTTATTCCATTTATAGAAACGGCCACTTCTTTTTGTTTTCAAACACCTAATTTTCCATAGAGAGAAAGAAAACACAAATTCTAACAGTAAAAATGATTTGTATACATTATTTAAAGATTTTCAGTTATATTTCTGATTTAATTTTGCCGACTGCAATGGGAATTGTTACATTTAAATGTAAATTTGCTGGTCGTACCACCTGACCATGACCAGTCGTGCCACCTGACATTGTGCTCAATAGCGATTGAAATTCACTAAAGAAGGATATGTAAATGCATTTTACTCTGGTTTCATTTGGCTTTTATTTGAAACCTGAGCATTTTATACTGGAACTTAATCATACAATGACATTTAATTCAGGCCAGCAACAGTGGCAATGTCAATAAGATAACATTTGATCAATGCTTAAAAAATATAACTGAAACATCAAGTCTCAAGGAACACATTTCAATAATGAGGACTACATTTCATTCAGATCAGCATTCAAAACAATACTGCACATTCAACATTTAAAACAATACTGCCACAATGGTAATGTCAACAAGACAACATTTGATCAATGCTTTAAAAATAAAACTGAAACATGAAGTCTCAAGGAACACATTTCAATAATGAAATGCAACTGGATAATTTTTTAAACTATCTCTATGCCATGCTGTTTTTTCTTTGCTTGATAATGGCATCTACAAAAATGAATGAAAAAATAATAACTTAAAATGTACAATATGCAACTTTGGTTTTAATCAATTTTGGTTATATAGTCCTATATTCTTGAAGAGTAGGACTTTTTCACCTTTAAACAACTTAATATCATACAGAAAGATGTGTATATTTAAGAAAATGTATTTAATATCTTCAAACACATTAATTAACATCACTTTTTCAATTGGTTTAACTGCAATTCTAGTTGCGCCACCTGACATATTGGTCACACCACCTGACTTTTAAAACTCAATTCAAATCTAACAGGAATTAACTTGGACACCTATATACATTTTTGTCCTTGAACTCAAGGTTATACATATATTTTTTCAATCAAATACACATTTTCTGCATAGAAACTAATTTTCAGTTTTCCAGGGGTCATACCACCTGACATAGTAAGTTGAACCAACCTCACCATTACTCAAAAACGTCAAATTATGTAATATTTGTGGGAGAGTTATTAACCTTGTTACTGCATGACAGGGGTCCTGTGGGGTCTTCTCTGTGATGTCACACCCTGTTGTATCGTTTTCTTACAGGCACAGTACATAAAATGATGTTTTTCTGTCGGTCGCCCCCCCTGACATTTGGAGAAGTCAATTTCTCGGACAAAGGTTTTTTAAGTAATAGAATAGTTTTGAAATAGGACTGTTAAATTACATTCCGTCATTTATAAGCAATCTAACATATAATCATGCCAAACTATTTGATTAGGAATTTTATTGAGAAAATTATCCTTTTTATTGCAGTTTTGTTCTCAGCATGCATGTTCGGACGGTCGCACCACCTGACATTTTGGGACTTTAGAACACCAAAACTCTAAAAATAAATTGAATTTCAATAAAATGAGAAGGGTTTCTCATAAAGGAGATATTGTAGTGCAATTTGATATATAACATGTTTTTTTTAATTATTGTTTTTAGGAAAGTAATGAATTCGGACACAAAAAAAATCACGTCATGTCATTGACCCTCATGTCTCCATTAACTGAACAAGTTTAAGGTAGGTTACTACAGTGGCCCTGAAGTGCAAACCCCTATCTCGAAATAAGAAGCAATCTTTTTTTAACCACTGTTTTAAAAAAATAAAACACCTCTTTTTTAATCAGACGCAATCGTTTTAAATGAGCTACTGTCTTTTAAAAAAAAGATGCGTTATTGATTTAGGAAACCACTGTCTTTTTAAATAAAGTAGTTTTCTTTAAACTGCTTTTTCAAAAGAGATAGCAACTGATTTTCTTATTAAAAAAATGTTTATTTAAAAATAAAGTATATAATACTTAATATTAATATAAATATATAACTAAAAGAGCAAATTTATTCAATTAAATTCCTTGATTGTCCCAGGAGAAACATTTGCTTTGGGGCAGGATAGAAAATACACACAGTACACTTTACACAACATCCTGGGACACTTACCTTTAGGCTATTTCTTATTTTTAGGCTATTGATAGTGTTTTTATTATCTATTACCATGTACTATTGCTTTTATTTATTATTTCTATTTTTCTGTTCTTACTTGGGTTTTTATGTTCATTTTATGTCTATTTTTTATTGCTATTATTATCAAGTGGGTTTTATCTTCCATCTTATTTTACATTATGTTCAGTTGTTGCTTGTTGTCTGTTGAGCACCTGAAAAGTCCTCTATAATGCAGGGCAAAAGACCTCTATACGGGTGGCAGGAAGTCCTTTTGACATAGCCAAGGTGAAGTCCTCTATTAAGAGAGGCAAAAGACCTCAAGGAAAAGGCAAAAAGTCCTCTAGCGGTTGCTAAGAGGCACAAGACCTTTCAGGAGAGGCAAAAGTCCTGCAGCGGTTGCTGGCAGGCAAAAGTATAAAAAAGACCACCCATAGAGAGGCTAAGAGACTAAAGAGCACATAATATGCTTGTCTCGTATGTACTGTGCACAGCAGATAGCAAGTAGCAAGAACTATGGCACTCTATCCCTGTTTTTATGTTGATTTTATGTCTATTTCTCTTTTATTGCTCTCTTCTGTATTTTGTTTTTATTGTTGTGAAGCACTTTGGGCTGCATTTTATGTATGAAAGGTGCTATACAAATAAAGTTTATTATTATCATTATCCATCGACAAGTACATTATAAAATGGCTCACAGGTGCACTTTATAACCATTATAAATTGTTATTGTTAAATGGTCTTATGGACCTAGAGGAGAAACTGGTCCTAGTTGATGGTCTTATGGACCTAGAGGAGAAACTGGTCCTAGTTGTGACAATAGCCTCTCCTCTGCCAGCTCTCCGCTGAAAAGTGTCAAAAAGAGTCGACCCAGATGGCTGTTCCCTTCTCTACACCTTAGAAGGTTTGGGCTGCAGTTTCACTCTTCATCACAAGGTGGTGGATATAGCCCAGCAATCAAGGAACTTTCAGTTCGCTCAGTCGATTGTGTAACTCCACGGTGTCGGGGCAACTAAAAGTCTACATGGTCATGTTTTAATGTACTGTATGTGTTCCAAAGAAACAAGAAACGTTTAGGAAGAAGATACCTGCTTTGAAAAAATAAAGTTCATTTAAATATCTGTACTTAAATAAAATCTTTCTTTGGTTGTTGCCTCCATTCTTTTGATAGATGCAGACTGATTCGGAGTCGATGGATACCTCTGGTTATGATGGCAAGGATATGTTTCATGGTCTTGAGCTCAGCTGCAGCTTTACTTTCCTTTGAACATGTGAGCATGCGATTTACCCATAATGCAGTTAAAATGCATAGATGTATGAAGAAGGCATTGAGGAGTATAGGCATGAAAAAGTACTGTGACCTCTGTAAACGGTATCTCTGTGACCATACATTTAAGACAATATGCAGGTACTGTGGCACTTGCAACTGTTGTGGAGCAGTGTGTGACTCTTCATGCAGAAATATACTGTCAGGATCCTGTACTTTGTCTGTCTGTTTATTCTGTGTAATTATATTTCCTGATTTCTTTTGCTTATTTCCCCGCATTACCCTCGCGATTGCCTGTTTATTTTCTTCCGTTTATTCTCTGTGTTTATTATTTTCCTGACTTTGTGTATTGTGTTTAGTACTGTTCCATCACTCTAGTTTCCTTGTCAGTCCGCGTTCCATGTTTCCCGAGATTCCACTCCCTGTCTATCATTGCCCTGTGCCAGTGCGTTTTTCCTAGCCTGTGTTCTTTGTAAGTCCTGAGACCCCCTTCCATTTTCCGATTCCGAGTTTTGCCCATCGATTCTGTTTGTTTGCCTTTGCTGTTTTTCTGGTTTTGACCTTTTTATTGTTTTGTGACTTTGCTTCTGCCTGCCGATTTTTGTACCTCTGCCTATCGGATTTCCTGGTTTTGATCTTTTGGACTGTTCGACTATTCTCCTGCTTTTTGATTTGGCACCGTCTCTACTTCTGATTACCTGGCTTCTGACCTTGGACTTAATAAATAACCATTATTTTGCCTCATCCTGGTCTGCGATTGGGTCCCTGTCCTGAACACCATAACAGATACTTTGAATCTAATCACTCTGGTTTTGTTAGCTGGGTGTTGCTACCAGTGTTGGTCATCTCTAGTTTGCCGCGTCTTTTGGATGAGTCATTAAACTGAGGTCCTGATTAACCTTTTTTTTAAGATCCCATGGCACTTCAGTAAAGAGTATTTGTGTTAACCCTCCAGTGTTGGAAATGGGGAGATTGTTTTGGCTTGTTTTTACTGTGTTCCTCATTCCCTTCTCATTTCCAGCATGTACACAGATCTCACACCATCATTGAGAGGGAGGGAGTCCTTCAGACTCACCAGAAAAATGCATCTCTGGCCTGAGATATCTTAAGAACACAGCATGCACACTACACACTGACAGATCTTATTCCACAGAGCCTCGGCTAATCAGATGGTAGCAATGCTTTGTAGTTTCCCTAATGTCCTCTTAAACTTGGTCCCCTGGAACGTGGCTGACTGTGGGAATCCAAGGCACATATAGACATTTTTGAGGACCTGCGTTGCTCTGGATTATATCTGGTCCTGAGAACATGGCCTAGACTGCCAGTGCTTATGAGAGGAAGAGAAAATAAAGATAAACACTCTTATCATACAATCTTGCTATTCACTGGATTATTCAAGTGAAAGAGGACATTTAGATGCTCTCCCTGTTTTAGTAAAGTTATGAGCTCACTTTGGAAGAGCTGAAATAACTGCTCTGTTTTCAACACCCAGCAACAAAGCACCTATAGGTGCCAATCACTGTCTCATGGGCTTATTTTGTTATAGATAAATTATAGGTAGGGTCAACAGTTTGTCTCCTCTTGTTTTCTTGCATGTACTTGAGTCCTCTGCCAACAAAAGGTTGATCACCTCTTTGTCAAGCCACATGTCAAACAGTTATTCAAATGCTCCATCCCAATCATCTACAGTGGGCACCATAATTCATTGAACAGTGACACATTTTTGGTTCTGTACTCTAGCACTTGAGTTTTAAAGGATACAATGACAATGAGATTGAAGTGCAGACTGTCAGCTTTAATTTGAGGGTAGTTTCTAAGTCAAGGGTCTGACGTATCAAACAAGCCTCAGACCATCACTCTGCTGCCCGATATGCAGTAGATATGGATGGATAACTTAGAGTTTCTTCTCCTGACTTATTTTTCCATAGAGTTCTATAGGAAAGTTTGTCCAATACGTTTTGATGCCTGGAAATGGGGGGCTAGAGTACAGAACCAATATAACAAAAAATGTGTCACTGTCCAATGAATTATGGTGCTCACTGTATATTGCTAAAGTAAATACCACTAATTAAGCACAAATTCAAAAATGTTGTAATTGCCCAGTTCTTATCTACACTTTTCATTTATCATTTATACCAGCCCAGTGGAACGATTGTCATGGCAAGTCTGTACATTTGCTTGGGATAAAACATCTTGGCAAGCTTAAGACATTTGTGAGCTGGTCGACAGAAACGTGTTTGATTTTTGGGTTGATCAGGGTTGTAATATGTTGTAAGTTTCTTTGCAACTTCATTGGACATTTTGACAATTGGTGGTTTATTGTTTTGTCTGTGTTCTGTGTGCCTGCAGAGACAGCGTACAATATATCTTAGTAAGCCATTCAATTTTATTGTAGGTTTTGCGGATTCTGACATCAACTTTCAAACCACCAGATCATGTCAACTAGACTCTTGCCATTTTCAGTGATTAATGGGTCTGTGTGTGTCACCAAACCCTTATTTCTTAATAATGACTTGAGCTCTGTCATCATAATGGTTTTTTGTTATGATATGTCTCCATTACCACAAATCTGGGATAGAAATTATTTTATGGTACTCTGCAGCAGATAACCATCTGGTTTTAACATGGTTCAGGGGTGCATTTTATTGACAGAAGAACCTTGCTCTGTAATCACTCCTAACATGCTGCATGCACCGCAGTTTCTGGCTTGGACAATGTTCAAAAACGTACTTTGCTTGCCGAAACAATACTCCTCAGTGCTAGAGTATGGGCATTGCAAGTTAAATGCACTGAATTTGGCAGCAAGCTTTTGAGGATATCTTATGAGATATAATTTGCATTATCAGACACCAATAACATTTTTTAAATTAACCTAAAAGTGTCAGGGGAGTGGCTGAGTCGGAGGACCAAGCGCGACCGTCAGGGATTCTTAAAGTGTAGGTACTAACACCTACACCACTAAAGCAGACACATCTGCACTGGAAAGGGTAAAATAAACAGTGGGACAAAAACCTCCCGGCGTAAGCCAAAAATAAAGCAACCCCAAACGAGGGTGAACTCGAGAATAGCGAGTAATCAATAACAAAAGAATCTCACGCTCCTTAACGAGGAGCGAATTCAGGAGGTCAGAGAAAACAAACAAAAAAGAAACACCCTGTATAAACGGGTGAGAGCAGGAACAGAGAAACTAGAACCTGTTACCTACAGCTCTACGTGAGAACGAGCTGAACAAAAAGGCAACAGGTAGGAGAGTATAACGGATGAAGAGAGAAAGGAAAGAAAAAAAACAAAATAAATAATTTTCCTAACTCTAACCGGACTTGCTGCGTTTCCTATTCTTACGAACCAGAAATGCAGCGACCGAATCCTATACCTTTACCGACCTCCTTGTCAATATAGCAAAGACAATAAGGAAGCGTCGGAAATGCGGAAGTCCTGGGCTATTTATAACCGGCAGGAAATCCAAAACAGGTGAAAGAGATAATTGCCGGGCGAGATTCAAGCAACTAAACGGAGGCGGAAAAAATCCGATAGAGCGTCCAAACGACGCCAAAAAAAAACCGAACGCAGAAACAGCAGAGGCTGCTAGAAACCATGACAAAAAGGCCTGTATTTGTTGATGCCATCTGCAACTAAAGAGTACCCCATGGGGGTATTTCACAAAGCAGGATTACTGAGTTAGCTGGATAACTATACTACAGTGGAGAGATGGCAGAGGAGAGTTATATCCCCCAGGCTTTGGCCCATGTAACGGGCATAACGTTAAGCATCTTGTGACTCATACAATTTTACAGCTGCTTGGTGTTTGTTGTTCGTTTAAGGCATTGGCGATTTAATTTTATATTTTCTGCAAAAGTGTCTACTCACTTTTAAAAAATGATTTATATTATTCTATATTAGTTATCTATTAGTTATGATACCATAACATGACGTATGTAGTTAGCTCTTCTGTTGTTTTGATTTTCCCACTGGGCATGTACTCACCCAAATTAAAATGAAATAAAATATAAGTTTCTTTTTCCTATAAGATGACAAAGTAAGATATGTTCTATGACTTAAAGATGGATAAATACAATCTGAAGAGAATTCCAGAATTGGTAATATTTCTTCTATACTCCTACAGGAACATGGCTGCAAAAAGTGCACATTCTAGCCTTTTTAGGTTTGAGCTATTAGATTCTTGGAAGAAATTATGATGATTGTAGCATCTGTGTATAAAGGTCAGTCAGTAATAATTTCTAAGAACAAACAATGCAGTGAAAATTGTGAAAAATGTTGAATTAGAACTAGACTAAAAGTGTTAGTTTTCATTGACTAAAACTACTTTCTGTTGACTAAAAGTACTTTAAGACTAACAATATTTAAATTACAAAAATGTAACTAAAAATAAAATGCAATTTAGCCAGAAGACTATGATCAAAACTAAATCTAAATTTGTTGTCAAAATTAACACTGAGGTACAGCAACATAAACGTTCATATCAGTTGTGATGGATTTTCCTTGAAGAACAAATTAAATATGCAAAACATAATTGTCTCTCCCATATGTTGATTCGTCTATGGCCACAGATATGCTGTCAGTTTTGAGCAGTTCGTTCATTTTGATTTGAAATAAAGTGTTGGCACATACTTCGGGAATTACCCTACATAATTGTTTAAATTGCCCATAATGTGATATTATCCAGCTTTTACACTGGAATATATGCACTTAAGAATGCACCCGTTAAAATGGCATCATGGCTGCTGAATGGCATCCCCTGCTGACAGATGATTCCCTCGATGTTTATATTTCCATTGTTCTACAGTATTATTATTGGTCTATTGCTATCTTCTTTTTGAGATTTTATTTGTTAAATTTCAAGTTGGTGCAGTAGATACTGTACTTCTTTGCTCAAAGACCTGCTTTACATGGTTTGTGCATTTTATGTTCTATCCATGATCACTTCAACTCCTTTCACATTCCCCATATTAATGTCAACTAATTGTATTCATAAACATCAAAATTAGCCACTTGATAATAATAATTCCTTACATTATAGTGCTTTTCTCACACTAAAAGTGCTTTACAGTGATGAGGAGGGAACTAATCTCAACCACCAGCAATGTGTAGCACCCATCTGGAACTTTTGTGTCAGAACGCTCACCACACATCAGCTGATTTGGAAAGGGAGAGAAAGATATTTAGCCAATTTAAACCAGGATAACAGATTGTAACAAAAATCAGCGTACACACTACACAATACATTGAACTGGAGTTGTGTGTCACAGAGAATCCACATTACAGAAAAACTGAGTGGTAAGCAAGCCATTTGAGCTCCTGCTCTCCACACTGCCATCCTTTTGGCAGTCTCATACATTTCCCAGAGTGCACTTCACTCAGTTCAGTACTTTCTTTTTGGGAGCCATGATCCTGTAATGTCAGTCAGACCTCGTCCATTACAATCAATCAATCAATCGTTCCCCCACCTTGCTTCCATAGTTGGCACTGTTTAGTCTGACATGGATAATTCAGATACCGTAATTAAACTCATACAGCGCTCTACTCAAAGCTCCATAGTTCATATACAGCTAAATACAGTTGTCGCTTCTTATTTTAGTGCGTAATACGATCGAGTTCACACTTAATATGATCATGAACGAGAGCGACTATGAAACAAGTAACGACTACCAAAGTTGACTCTTGTTCCTTTGAGAGTTGACAACTGCTAGCATGCTCCCTGACAACATTCAAAGACAATTAGAAGGGAGCAAAAGAAATAACCAAGTATTTTTATGACTGTCCCAAAAAATGTGGTCTGCTGGGTTCGACCGAAGTGACAAGCAATGCCGCCTAAAGTTAAAGATGCAGAGATTTACATTCAGAGCAAATATTGCGCTATTACAAACCTTCTGATAGCGCTGTAAATACAGGAGCGAGTCCTGTTACTCATTCATACACGTACGCGTTTTTGGTATTCTAAATATGCATGTGTGTACAGACACAGAACATGAGCATATTTATTCGTTTAAAAAAATGATTTCGTAAACAAATAGAGCGAAGGAGGGAAAACCTACACACCTCTTCCGAACCCGTCAAACAAGGGAGAAGATAAGGGGGTTGAAACTTGCACAGTAAATCTGAAATTTTAATTAGGTAAAGAGGACAAGTCAGGAGTCACAGAACCATCTCCAATTCAATGAGGGGGAGTTCTGATGCAGTATGTTGAACAAGGCACATGCAGCTTCAGTTGTAGCACTGCATTACAAACGGCACGCCCATAGCAGGTACATCAGAGCTGGAATAAGAAAAAGAAGGTGACTGAGCTTGGCCGAAAAGAGGCCAATGTTGTAGCCCAGAATAAGCAGCCCTCTGTGCATCCCCCTCACCCCTCCCCATTTACAGGAATAATGGGGGTCGAATAGCCGTGGTTCCAGGAACAAGTTGATTTTGCAGGTGTAACGCGAAGCCACGCTCCACTTAGAACACAGAGATATACCAAGATGCTCTGAAGTATTGATTGTTCTGAGAACTGTCTTGGGTCTCTCTTATATCACTGGTAATTCACACAGTTTATTGCAGGTGAAAAATCAATAGAAGTTGTCTGGTATAGATACCCTTTACTGCATATCGCATGCCGGTCACACAAGATTATACTTTTGCACTGTTTTGCTTTTGCCTTTTTTCTTTTATTTTTGTGTTTAACTTGAATTTTCTTTCAAGCAATTAATTTATTTAAATCAGTTGTCTGTAATCCTGGTCTTGGAGAGCCACAGGGATTTAGTTTTTCTCCTTCAGGCCCAACAAACAAGGTGAGTTAACTGTGTAACCGTCCGACTACTTTAATGGATTAATTTAAGTAAAGACCTGCTTTACATGGTTTGTGCATTTTATGTTCTATCCATGATCATGTTAAGTAACAACAAAAACGAACACACAATGTGATTCTCCAGAGCCAGGGCTGCAAACCGATATATTGTCATGCCATTTATTCATCACTAATGAGCGTCGCGAACAAGTGCGCAGAGCAAGTTCTGTCAAATAACTCTTGCTGTGCCCGACCAATGGTCGGCCTCAGCTAACGCATGTTCTCATACTCAGCCAATCAAATGCACACATCACTAATGGAGCGCCCCTTTTAAAAGCGAGACTCAGATCTCTCCCATACTGCTTTGGCTGCGCTGCTCTTGTTTCGCTGCTTCTTGTTCTAAAAAATATTTTGCTGCTCACCCTCCACCACCCCAGCCTCCACCTATTGTTTGGATAACTGCTATTATCATATATGTCATTTACCCTACTGGTTAATATCTAACCAGCATTTCATTGAGGACAGAAACCATTTCAATGAACAATTGACAGCAACTGCCTATACTTCCTGTGCCCAAAGCTCCTCTTTGCCCACCTCACGTGATATGTCTGCAAATAAATGACAGTGTGACTTATTGAGTGGGCCTCTATCCAACATCTCAATCCTTCGACCTTTCCCTGACTCCAGGCTTGGCCGACACTCTGGCACAGTTATCCTGCCCCCCATACCTCTGGCCTGTTTCTCCAGCGACTCCAGAGCCAAGATGTCTGCGCCAAGAAGATCCCAAATGCACCACAGGCCAAATACCTCACAGCTTGGAATAGCACTTATTGGTGTTATTTATTGGCATTGCCAACAGGTCTGTGTTGAATTCTCACACTTACGCTACACAGCAAGAGGCTCCATCATTTCTACAGACTCAGCCCTGGTGACAAAACGACCAACACAAAGTCAATCCCAAAAAAAATAAATAAATAAAAGTTTTTTGAATCCCACAAAGATTGACTTACTGTAGCTCCAGGACTGCCCTATTCTATTCTGTCATTTATTGAGAAAAATCTCAAGATTCCAGTGAAATCCTGTTAAACTGCACTGTGGTGCAGATAATATTAGGGGTGAGGCAGTCCAAAATCATTTCAGATGTACGGGGGCCAAAAATAGATACAAGCCTTTCTTTGTTCAATTAGCCTAAACTACAAGTTTACAGGACAATAACACTGCCGCCGAGTTGCAGCAAGCAATAGGAACCGGAATGTAGACTGTGTTAAATCAGCAGCACACATCATCTATCCCAAAGCTGTATTTAACAAAAAATCTGAAAAGCACTGACCTTCCTACTTCTTCATCATCACATTCCTCACCAAAATGATTTAGCGTATGGTACTGGCAAATTATTAGTGTATCCTCCTGTTGTGAAGATAAATATAATAAAATAAACATAAATAAACTTGGAATACACCTTCGATTACCTTTACTCAAACTCCATCTGAGTTATGGACGGCGGGGCTGTGACATTAAAGGCTATAGATATAGATCAACTAGTTGCCAGGTTGACTCATACCTAATGCTGTCATGATAAAATAATAAGCTTTGTTAGTAGCTAGTAGCTGAGGAAGGAGGCTAACTTTCTCACCTGTTTTGAACTTCCCATCATCCAATTTCTAAACAGTAGACTTCAAATGTCAATATCTTCATCTGTGTTCCTCCCACAGTAATCTACAACCCACTACGTGACTACGCTACAAGCTACGTGACTACGCTACGAGCTAACTATCTGACTTTTTGACCCACCACCAACCGGTCTGAAAGGCTGCCCTAGGTAGTTGGACAAGTTTGATGACTATTGATATTTTGCCTTGTTTGGCTGTCATTTGCCTGTCAGGTTTCTCTCTAGCAAACTAGCTAGCTAGCTACCTAACTAGCAAGCTAGCTAACGCTAATGTCTCAGTGTGAGATGATAAGAGAAAAGCAAAATGCCATCGGAATACTCTTTTCGGTCATGCTGTAATAAATTACGGCCCAAACTCCAACTTGTGCTCATGTAGCAAAGTTTCCATGCCAAGTGTTTTCTTTTTATTTCTCATGAGATATGCTTCCAACCCATTGGGTGGCTGTGAGTGGCATTGGGTGGCATATTTCCAGTTGTGAAAATGAAATGTTTCTTTTTTAGAGATAAGAGGTGTTAAACTTGAGACAGTGGGACTTCTCACTTATTTGCTGGCTGTAAAAACACAGAAAAAATAAGATATAGAAATATGAGGAAATTCATAATCCATTCATTGCCAGATGTAATGGCATATAAGCAGCTAACAGCAGCATTATGGCAGCCAATCGACTACTGACCCAAATGAATCTTGCTGGACTTCACATTCACATGCGTCACAGGAGCGATATTCCCACTATGAAGAGAAGAGAGTTGGGCACTGCACATTGTGCATTATTCAATGTGCACACGACAAAATTATTTTTAAAATGATTAATGTTTATGTGTTTATGTTTTTCAGTGCACTTTTCCCATTTCACTGTGCACAATTAAAAACAGAAATCAAACTGAAAAGCTATTATGAAAAGTAAAAAAATGTGTATTAAAATACTACATATAAGATCTATATCTGCACCACTGGCTATAGACTTAAAGGGACCTTGTCTCACAAGTCACAAGTGTTAGCACAAATGTAAAAGTTCTTGAAATCGATACGGTTTATTTTTAAAGGGACTAATACCTTGTCCATGGGCCACGGTACATGCACAGCTACATGTACACAGGACTGAAAAACAGCATGAATCCTTTTCAGGACCCTGAAATTGAGGCCAAGTTATCCCTGAACACAATCCAATTTCACTCAGGGAACAGGTTGTTCACTGGACGATCAATAAGCATCAGTGACCAATGGGCTACCATAGAGCCTAGCCTCTCCCACCCTATGCCGATAGAATTATCATTCAGAAGTGGCACTGATCAAATCAAGGAGGCTTAGGGTGTTACACACCCCTTTAGGAACAGCTGTAATTATCCCAGTGACACAAGCTTCTCATAGTTCGCACAACAAGGTGACTAATAGTGAAAGAGCCCTAAGCATGATGTAAGCACATTTTCATTTTAGCATTCCTACTTTTGAAATCAGACCAGCGGGGGGTCCTCAATACATAGTAATTGATTTAATTTACATACCAGAATGTTCCAACTCCTAAATGTACGCAATTTGGGTTTTAATTGGTATGAATTCTGTTTCATTAAGGATTTGTTGCCTTGTTATAGTGTTGGCAACCCTGGTTTTGGAGGGCCACAGGGACCCTGTGGCGCTCCAGGACCAATACTACAGACCCCTGATATTAGCGCTTTGCTGTCTCAGAGAGAACCCATATGGGAGTCGTTATTCACTCTCGTGAGTCGTCATTATCTCTCACTGCAGCACCTCTGTTCCCTCGAAAGATGGGGCTATTTTTGCACCTCTGGGCCCTGCTGGCGTCATCGTCCAGACTCTGTCCGCGTGAATGGAGGTGCCGACCTGGCACAGGTCCCCTTTGGGGCCGCTGGATGCTCTCCTGGCAGGCTTTACCCAGGTAACACCTACCTCTCACCCTCAGAATTTGTTCCAGGACCAGGCTTGGACTGTGGGATGAGCCAAAGCTGGCAGATCATTCACAGATGAAGCACGTCTGCAAGTCTGTGCCTGCCACTCAACCACAGCTTGCTGATGTACGTATGTGACTATGTGACATACTGTATTTTATGTCATCCCCCTCTTTTCTCTCTCTCATGATGATGGCATGCAAGGTTTCCAGTTTTTCCTAGCTCAAATACAGGACAGCATACATGAGTGAAGGTGTTGGGGTGTGGTTATCTATCAACTCAATTAAATGTCCACCACTTGGAACCTGTATAGCAACTGTAATTTGATTATTTAGTTATTCACATTAACTTCGCATCAGCATTTTTCAGCCACATGGTTTGTTTTTCATTTTGCCTCGTGTTAATAGAATAGAATAGAATAGAATAGAATAGAATAGAATAGAATAGAATGGAATAACTTTTTATTTCCCCATTTGGGAACTTCAGTTATAGCCCCAGCAACAACAAAAAGACAGAGACAGTGGGGCAGACCCACAGCACACAAACAAACATATCAAATAAAGACATTCACAATCCATGAATTGCAAGTAAAATTAGCAGGATAGAGAGAAATATGGGATAAAGGGCATGCCGTAGAGACAAAATAATTTTTGTCTGAAATACATGTTGTACGAAAACAAACTTTAAAAACATAAAAACTGACACATAAGATTTCTAAGAATGATCTGTTAAAAGCATGCTTTTTCTTTCCCTGAAGTGATTAAATGCACTAGCCATATAAACTTTACTTGTATTTGCAACTGCCTGCTTCTTTTTTTAAAACTTAAAGCACTTGCTACTGTTGCTACAGTTGTCATGTTATTTAAATTATTTTCGACTTCTGCGTGTGAGATCTATTGGTTAATTTAACCCCTTAACTAGCGCCTGCTTGTATTTGGGCCAGAAGTGGTTTAGTTAATTTGCATTCATTGTGTTTCTCTACAGTGAAATCTTCCAATAATCTGGTCACACAATATACCGTTTGAAAGTGTTAAAACTCACAATCTCTATAAACTATTTTATGATCCCAATGTTATGGTGACAACGGTTCCTTATTTTGTAACATCAAACAACAATTCCGTATGTTCTATGTGTTCCATGGAAATCCACAGATGACACAAATAACGGAAAAGTCGGTATCCTTATCCTGGCAAAAAATATAAATAAATAAAATTGCATGATTAATTGAGTGATATGATCTTCAGTACAATCTTATATCCTTAATGAGATTCTAATCCTTAATGAATCGCTCTTTAATTGCACCACTTCAAAAGTTATATTTTCTTCATCTTTTTTCTTGAGTACTCCAAGATGACTCCTGTCATATATAACTTTTGTAAGTCGTTCTGGATAAGTTTGCTAAGTGTCTAATTGTAAAGTGTAATGTATGAGGTCAAACTCATAGGCTACCTCACAATGGTGATGCTCTCTTAAAAAACCCCACTTGTAAAATATGATTAAAATCTTGATTGGAACAAAGACGTGGAAGACCCCAGAATCAAGACTTCTGACAATCAAGAATTCCCATGTTAAAAAATTGCATCACTTGGGGTGGGATTACTATTCTATGTTATGTACCTGACATTGCAAAGGAAAAAGTTATTCTAATCCACTGTAATTAAATAAAATATAAGATAATCTACTTGACAAACTGCCATGTTATATTGCCCTCTGAACACATATGAAAGATTAGAACTGGACATCAACAATTAGACTTCCATCTTACTGATGAGTGCAAGATGAAAGTCTACCTCCTCTTCTCTGAAGTGCAAGACATCCACAGGAGAGAAGAGGAGAGGGGGAAGATGAAGAGAGAGTGGGGAGAAGATAAGAGAGTAAAGAAGAGTAGAGGGGCAAAAGGAGGATAAACCGCATCAAAGTTCCCTGTGTGCGCTGTTAAGATGTGTATGCTAGGATATTGTATACAGCCAAGGAAGGAGTAGAGCTTATTACCCTGGGTCACTGCTGTAATTACTCCTATTTACTGCTCTATTTGTGTGTTTACATATTTTTTAATTCTATTTTTAATTTCATGAGAATGATAGAACAATCAGTTCAGTGGAATGTTTGTGGTTTATGTTTTCTGAAAGCCTTCCAGCAAAAGGGCACACAAAACATCTCAGCCACTCGGCACCCACTTTAAAAATTTTTCCACATCCATTCCTCTCCCCTTTTTCACAGCAATGACTCAATTGTGTACATATCTATTTTCGACAGTTGCCATGGTGATCCCTTGACCAAGATACAGACAAATACGGGTTGCTTTAATCAAATTAGCCCACCATCACAGAGCATACCTTTGTGAGAGAAGGTAGAGTGCCAGTGGCTTCGACACGATAGGTTCACTCAGCTATGGACTGTGTTCACTTAAAAGCACAGCCCAACCACAGTACATTACAGTAGGCCTGGAGCTATAACTGACTAAATACGTTTATTCTGTATACGTCAGCTGAGCTCATTTTAAAATGCTCCACTTTCTCAAAAACATCTAAGAAGTTACAGGTTTCTTCCTCTCTATGTGTGACCTGGCATAACACCACCTGACTATGCCACCAAATAAATAGTTTGTATGGCTCAAGGATTTATGATCAATCCCCACATAGGCACGTTCAACTAAATGAACAAGCAGAGAAGTGGATTCAATAATAAAAACATTTCAGTTTATTTTTACAATCATAAAAACACAATAGCAAAACCTACAGGATTCTCAAAAATACAAAATTAGCCATTGGTAGGTCTTCCCCACCACTAGGGGCGCTACTGGGTGCGTGTGGGTACGGATCCGTGGAGGGTGGATGACTTACCGGAAGTGGGACCGAAAGGTCACTCACTCTTGAAGGTGCCAGCAGACATACACACACACACATGCACTGTAAAATGGTGAGATACGGACACGGTGAATATAGCACAAAATATTCTACAGTACTTCTACACACACACACACACACACACACACACACACACACACACACACACACACACACACACACACACACACTATAGCATGCAGTGAAAAGAACGGAACCACTTCCTACGGTGTACCTCAAGGTTCCATTTTAGCTCCGGTTGTGTTTTCTATCTTTATAAATGACATAGGAAAGTCCTTAAAATCAGCTAAATTCCATCTCTACGCAGATGATACTGTCATTTACACAGTAGCCCCCTCCCCAGTATAGGCTTTGGAAGCTCTTTAGTCTGCTTTTCAGTCTCTGCAGGCCAGTCTGCATGATTTAAGGTTACTTTTAAATGATAAAAAAACAAAATATATTATTTTTATGAAGGCACGCTCCCAGATTACTGATCCCAGCATTATTACATTTGATGGAACACCAATTGAAAGAGTCTGTTCTTATAAATACCTGGGCATATGGCTTGATGACAAGCTAAGCTTTAAAATACATGTGGACTCAATCTGTAAAAAGCTAAAGGTGAAGTTAGGTTTTTTTTTCGTATTAAAAGATGTTGCCACCTTTTTATCAGTTATTGATTATGGTGATATATTGTATATGCATGCAGCATCTTCTGTATTACACAAGCTGGATTCAGTCTATCATGCAGCATTGCGCTTTATTACAAATGCCATATCACTCACTCACCATTGTGTTTTATATCAACTTACAGGCTGGACTTCCCTGTCCCTTCATAGACAAAAACACTGCTACATTTTTATATACAAGGCCATACTAGGCAAACTTCCTCTCTACCTATGTAGGTTTTTAAAAGTTAATCTGTGCACCTATCAATTGCGTTCCACCCAATGGTTACTTTTTAAAGTCCCTAGGGCTGGCACAGAACTAGGAAAAATGGCATTTTCTTATTTTGCACCATGGTCATGGAACAATTAGCAAAATCTCCTGAAATTGGAAACTTTAATCTCATTAAATAATTTTAAAGCTCTTTTACTAAACTATATTCTTGAAAAATGCAACTGTTTCAATGTTTCTGGTTATTGTATTCTGTATTTGTATTGTATAGTTGAAGTCGGAAGTTTTTACATACACTTAGGTTGAAGCCATTAAAACTAATTTTAACCACTCCACATATTTCATGTTAACAACCTATAGTGTTGGCAAGTCAGTTAGGACATCTACTTTGTACACGACACAAGTAATTTTTTCAACAATTGTTTACAGACAGATTAATTCACTTAATTTCACTTATTTCACTATATCACAATTCCAGTGGGTCAGAAGTTTACATACACTAAATTGACTGTGCCTTTAAATGTTTTATATTTGGTCGCATATCCTTTGCATGCCATGATGTCCTGATGTCTGTGACCCAACAACATCAAAAGACTTTTGATATCTTATTTTCTAGAAACAACCCTTAAAGTGATCCATCCATATCTACTGCATATCTGGCAACAGAGTGATGGTTTGAGGCTTGTTTGATACCTCAGACCCTTGATGACTTATAGCCATTTTACCAATAATGTATTCCATAGTGTTCCAGCATAATTTACAGCTAAATCTAGTCCCACCCCCCAATTCCCTAAGAGATCCATTCAAATTCAGAAACGTTATAGTATCGCTTGTAAGAGTACCAGAAAATAAGATATGAAGAGTCTTTTGATGTTGTTGGGTCACAAACATCAGGAAGTCATGGCATGCAAAGGATATGCAACCAAATATTAAAAATTTAAAGGCACAGTCAACTTAGTGACTTAGTGCATCATGCATTCGTATTCTGACCCACTGGAATTGTTATATAGTGAATTAAAAGTGAAATAATCTGTCTGTAAACAATTGTTGAAAAAATGACTTGTATCATGCACAAAGTAGATGTCCTATCTGACTTGCCAAAATATAGTTTGCTAACATGAAATCTGTTGAGTGGTTAAAAATGAGTTTTAATGACTTCAACCTAAGTGTATGTAAACTTCCGACTTCAACTGTATGTATGTGTCATTCTGATGTTAAGTTGCTGTATGCACTGTAAAGCTGCTGTCTTGGCCAGGTCTCCCTTGAAAAAGAGATTTTATATCTCTCAGGACTTCCTGGTTAAATAAAGGTTAAATAAAAAAATAAAACGTGGGCTGCAAGTGACACAGATCAAACTTCAACGTACCTTGAAGTCATACAGGACCTTGCATACAGGAACAGGGAAGAACAAGAACCCCAAACAGGTAAGGCATTTCCTTGTACCTCGTTACTGCAGCCTATTTATAGGCATTCAGAAATGATTGATATGTGTGTCAGCAAACCAGATACCTGAATGCCTATTCGCTAGTTAGGGTGTTTTTAGTCATCAGTAAATCAGTAACCTGTTACATATGCAAAAGAGAGGAACTGTAACTACTGTATGTTTGGAAGTTCTAGTTTTAGCAAATCGAGTGTGTCAGTATGAAGTCAGCCATTAGAATTCCTAACACCGTTCTTCATATTCATCCCATTCTCTTCCTCAAGCAGTCTGTGCGGCCTCCCACCATGTATTCTCTATGTCCTATCCTCTCTTATATTCCTAGCTGATGATGATGTGTGTGTGTGTGTGTGTGTGTGTGTGTGTGTGTGCGTGGGGAGGGGGGGGGGGCGTGAATGAGGACAGGCAAATAAACACAGAGAGACGAACATCTAGTAAGCAACAGTTTTCACATTGAACATTCAGTGAAAATACAGACTATCAAAGCCATTTCCCGCTTGTTTTCACTGAGGCGGAACCGCACCCACCCACATCCCATCCCCACCCCCACCCCATTGTGAACTCTGACCTTTTATATGAGCTTGATGTTAAAGTAGATAACACCCATTATGCAGGCCTTCAGACTGTACATCACTACATTCATAATCACACGTTCGCCAGCCAACACAGACAATGAGTCCCAGATGGCGCTTCTTTATCACTGTTTGAGTGGGACCTCCTCCAGCAGGCCTGGCCGTGAGCATTAATCTCCACTCAGCTTTTTATAGCTCATCATCGGGATCATCACACCCACCTCCGTGTGAATAGAATGGAGTGGAACAGAATAGAAATCTTTATTGCGCATTACATTCCCTGAAAATTAAAATTTTCCTTTGGTGCTCTAGCGTGCATTGTAAAATAATAACAAAAGAAGACATGGACAAGCATATAGCACAGGCATGGTGATTACATACAATATGGTCTGTATTCAGCACTAATTCAATGGGCTCTTCAAGGACTAATGTGGCTCTGAGTAGAGTGGTGAGTTTTAATGTATGGAAGGGGGTTTCTCCTTATGTTGTGCTGAAATTCCTTTTTTGTTTCTTTTTCTCCCTTATGGAATGCCCAATTGTATATCAGCACTCATAACTGCACCCTCTGGTTTCAATTTGAAATGGTGGAGACAAGTACAAGTTCTCTTTCGAAGCTGTCAGGTTGGGAACCCATAGGTTTACGCATATTGTCCTGCTTATGGAAATATGACCAGTGCATTTTTACTGGTAGCTTAAAGTGTTAGTTTGGAATTTTGGACATGATATCTAATTTATGACTTACCTGTGATCTTCTCAATCGATGGAAACCATTTTCAGCTGATTCCATGCTGTCCTTCGTATGGACATCCAGCTGTTGCTAATGCTAGCACAACCTAATGGTTCAATTAGCATCCACTACCAAACACACTTAAACACACTCCACGGTGCACCCAAAGCAAATAAAATACCACGACAGACTATCAGGGTCGATTTGAGTGTTCATACCATCATTTTGAAGTCAAACTATTGTTAAATCCTTTACTTTGTGCTATCGCCCTATGTTCTGTGTGGAAGGAGCCAATTCGTTGACGTGCGGCCGTGGATAATTTCCAGTCTGAAACTAGTGGCAGGTGTATAGGCAAGATAGGGCCACAAGTGTGTTATAGTGTTAATCAAGTTGACCAGTGGATCAATGCTTCGTACAGTATTGGCTCTACATCACTACTCAAATAATTAATCTTGAACTTATTTGAACAGTTTTTAAATTCAATTAAACTTCAATATCCACAAATGGTTTAGTTGCAATGACCAGGTGACCACACTTTCAGGAATTAGGACCCCACCTATTTCACCTGTCAGTCTATAACTTAATTAACATCGTACTAAAGGAATCATATGTCATATAGTGTATTACAGAGAATAACACTATAATTGATCTGACTAAATTTGTCAAGGATTTGAATATAGCACGCTTATACTATGTCATGCATAAATAATTCTGACATGATGTGGCTTAAGACAGTAAATCGTCCCTCAATATACAGTACTGTGCAAAAGTCTTAGGCACATGTGAAAATATTCTGTAAAGCGAAGATGCTTTCAAGAATAATGAAATGAAAAGTTTCTAAATATCAAACAATTGACTATAAAAAGCAGTAAACAGTAAAAAACTCAATCAAATCAATATTTGGTGTGACCACCCTTTGCCTTTAAAACTGCATCAGTTCTCTTAGGTACACTGACGTGCAGTTTTATAAGAAAATCAGCTGGTAGGTTGTTCCAAGCATCTTGGAGAACTTGCCACAGTTCTTCTGCAGACTTTGGCTGTCTCGCTTGCTTCGGTCTGTCCAGGTAATCCCAGACAGCCTCGATGGTGTTGAGATCGGGGCTCTGTGGAGGCCATACCATCTGTTACAGAACTCCTTGTTCATCTTTTCGCTGAAGACAGTTCAATTAAATTTTTGGAAAATGAATGTTTTGAAATCTTTGTGTGTGTTTTTCTACTGACATACTAATGCAGAAGACAAAAAATAAACATCTAAGAAAAAAATATATAATAATTCTAGGGTGCCTAAGACTTTTGCACAGTACTGTACATCAAGTGTGTAATTAAGAACAATTAAGAACTGGTTACAATTATTATTATTTTTTAAATGGGTTTGAGTTTTTAAAAACCCCTGGTGTAGAGAATGGGTTAGGGTTAGGGTTAGGGTCAGTCTGTGTTTTCTCACAGACTGAGAACCAATGAGCTGCTCAGTGTGGACACAGAAGAGCCCTCAGAGTTCAAGTCCTGGCACATGCATGAGTCATCAGCACGCCACTCTTAATTCTATTTAAAACATATGACCAGCTTACTGACCAACCATACAGCAGACAGCCCACATCCATATGCCCTGTGTTTATAAAACTATACTGTCCTGCAGAGCCTGTCCTGAAGAAGTCTGTTAAAAATGAGAGAACCAAACCTTTATTTTATTTGTTACACATTCAGGTAGTGGTCTGCTTGGTTAAACTGTATGACTGGATGTAAGAAAAAGGGAGCAATGTCATGTAGCTTTTATTAAATAGTAGTTTTTCCTATGAATTTGGCCAAAGTTATCCGGACACCCCTTGGTTTTAGGCAGTTTTTCGTGGTTCGGGCTAGGCCCCTTAGTTCCAATGAAGGAAAATGTTAATGCTACAGCATACAATGACATTCTGGAAAATTCTGTGCTTCCAACTTTGTGGCAGCAGTTTGGGGAAGGCCCTTTCCTGATACAACATGACAGTGCCCCCGTGCACAAAACAAGATCCATACAGAAGTGATTTGTTGAGATCGATGTGGAAGAACTTGACTGGCCTGCACAAAGCCCCGACCTCAACCCCAACTAACACCTTTGTTATCAATTGGAAATCCAACTGTGAGGTGTGAGCCAGGCCTAATCGCCCAACATCAGTGCACCACCTCACTGATGCTCTTCTGGCAGAATGGAAGCAAATCCATATTTATGCCCATGATTTTGGAATGAGATGTTGGATGAGCAGGTGTCCGGATACTTTTGGCCATGTAGTGTGTATATATGTTAAATGCAAAAGTATTTGGACAGCGACACAATTTTTGTTGTTTTTGCTCTATACTCCAGAACATTGGATTGGACATAAAACAATGAAGATTGTCAGCTTACTTTGAGTATTTACATCCATATCAGGTGATCTGTGTAGGAATTGCATCCATTTTTATATATCATCCCCCAATTTTAAGGGAGAGAAATTACTGAGACAATTGGCTGCTGAGCTGTTTCTTGGCAAGCTGTGTGTTTTTGCATCATTAGTTCATGAGGTCTAGAGTTGATTGTAGGTGTGGGATCTGCATTTGGGGTCTGTTGCTATTGTTTCTGAACATGAGGACCAAATAAGCGTCATTACTAATAAAGCAGGCCATCATGACGCTGAAAAATCTGAATAAATCGATCAGAAACAAAGCCAAAACGTTTTGGGTGTGTCAAAATAAACTGTTTGATACATTGTTAGGAAGCAAGACTGTACTACTGAGCTCAGAAATCGCAATGACCACGGAAGACTAATATAGTGGATGACTGAAGAATACTTTCGATTGTGAAGAAAAACCCCTTTTCAACAGATCAAGCTCACTCTCCAGGATGTAAGCATAGATGTGTTAAAGACTACCATAAAGAGAAGACTGCACCAGCACTCTCCAGGATGTAAGCATAGATGTGTTAAAGACTACCATAAAGAGAAGACTGCACCAGCACTCTCCAGGATGTAAGCATAGATGTGTTAAAGACTACCATAAAGAGAAGACTACACCAGCACTCTCCAGGATGTAAGCATAGATGTGTTAAAGACTACCATAAAGAGAAGACTGCACCAGCACTCTCCAGGATGTAAGCATAGATGTGTTAAAGACTACCATAAAGATAAGACTGCACCAGCACTCTCCAGGATGTAAGCATAGATGTGTTAAAGACTACCATAAAGAGAAGACTGCACCAGCACTCTCCAGGATGTAGGCATAGATGTGTTAAAGACTACCATAAAGAGAAGACTACACCAGCACTCTCCAGGATGTAAGCATAGATGTGTTAAAGACTACCATAAAGAGAAGACTACACCAGCACTCTCCAGGATGTAAGCATAGATGTGTTAAAGACTACCATAAAGAGAAGACTGCACCAGCACTCTCCAGGATGTAAGCATAGATGTGTTAAAGACTACCATAAAGAGAAGACTACACCAGCACTCTCCAGGATGTAAGCATAGATGTGTTAAAGACTACCATAAAGAGAAGACTGCACCAGCACTCTCCAGGATGTAAGCATAGATGTGTTAAAGACTACCATAAAGAGAAGACTACACCAGCACTCTCCAGGATGTAAGCATAGATGTGTTAAAGACTACCATAAAGAGAAGACTGCACCAGCACTCTCCAGGATGTAAGCATAGATGTGTTAAAGACCACCATAAAGAGAAGACTGCACCAGCACTCTCCAGGATGTAAGCATAGATGTGTTAAAGACTACCATAAAGAGAAGACTGCACCAGCACTCTCCAGGATGTAAGCATAGATGTGTTAAAGACTACCATAAAGAGAAGACTGCACCAGCACTCTCCAGGATGTAAGCATAGATGTGTTAAAGACTACCATAAAGAGAAGACTGCACCAGCACTCTCCAGGATGTAAGCATAGATGTGTTAAAGACTACCATAAAGAGAAGACTGCACCAGCATAACTTCAGAGGGTTCACCCTAAGATGCAAACCACTGGTAAGGCTCAAGAACAGAACGGTCAGGTTAGAGTTTGCTAAAAAAGTACATTAAAAAACTGTAGGGTTCTGGAGCAAAGAGTATTAACCTGTACCAAAGTGATGGAAAGAGAAAAGTATGGAGAATGAAAGGAACTGCTCATGATCTGTAGCACCCCCCACACCCACCCTCATCTGTGAAACATGGTGGAGGTAGTGTTATGGCTTGGGCAAGTATGGCTGGCACTGGAACTGGCTCAGTTAAAAAATAGTTCCTTTTTCCATGCTTAATAATACATTCTGTCGGTTATATTCTGATATATTCCCCTATTACTAAAGTGGCAAGAATTGGTATATATTGTAACATATTTGTATATAATATATATAATATTGAACACAAATTACACCAAATTGTTAAAAAGTCAGTATTATTTCTTGGTATTATTATTATCCTTTATTTTTACAGGTAGTCTCATTGAGATCAAGATCTCTTACTCTGCGAACAAAAATAAAAACATGTATAAAACTTAAAAACAAATACAATTCAGCCATGATAGATATGTGTAGCTATATGCAGGAATTATTAGTAGGATATCCTTCCATTGTCACAAAAAATTACATATCAAGAATGCCAATATTGGATCTATGTATGCGGGGAAATATATTTTTGTTGCATAATGGATTCTCTGCATTTGCACGTCTCGTGTATTACAGCTGTTTTCACACAAGGGCAAGGCCCATATTGAAACAAATTGGAAACATATGTAACTGCCCTTAATTCTCAGCAAACCTTTGGGGTTTTTATAGCTGTGTAAATCCTGCATTTTCCTGCTGCTCAGGTAAGCTCACTTTGCATGTTTGTGTAGATTAAAGAGGCATGCGCTAAGGTTCAGGCCCATGTCCAGGCTCCTCTGTGTCGGGGTCATTGAGTTCAAAACTGTCTCTCATGGAGTTTCGCATGGATTGTTTTTTTTATTGTGTTCATTAAGCCACAAGAAATGATGCATAGTTGCCTTTTCCAAATTCATAAACAGGAAAGTGATACAATTTCCTTTGGATGTAAACTGTTTCTGAACAGGAGAGCTGTTTTATACTTTAACACAATCCTTCTCTTTATTTCCACAGTCCTTGTGGATTTGGATGTTTTGAGGATGATTACTGACATTTATTAACAAATGAAATTGTTAAGTACACTTATCTTTCAGTGGCCTTTACAGACACAACACTTTTCTTTCCTACACTCTACAGTCTGTACGATTTTAATTTCTATTTGAACCTAATGTTATTGTACAGTGTTCCCTGAAAAAGAATACCTGCATGGGACTAATGTTCTGTGGTAAGGGTATTAGCAAAGAGGAAATGTATTGTATACAATTTAAACAGATCAAATAATATAGTCCATATTAATAAATATACTTGTGTAATTGAGCCATTATTTGGTAGGGAAGGGTCAGATGAGGGCTGCTGGATAGCTCATTCGATTAAGGAACTACACTGTGGTACATGGATGAGCCTCATAGCCTCAGATCCGGACCATGCCAGTGCCAAACGTCGCCCAGGGAATGGGAGGGTTCAGTCACATAGGGATCCGGGAAGGGTCTGGTGGTATTTTAAGACTTTTATTTTACAATAATGTGAAATTCTCTACCATCTATTCTGCATACATATTAATCTTATGATTTGCATATCTAGCCAGCAAACATACAGAGCCCACCAGTCCAGAGGAGGTTCAGCTTTTAAGAAAAGGAAAAACTGTTGGTGAATGGACCTGCTGCTAGTGGACCAATATGCTGCCAATTTGCTAAATTTGGGCAGACCAACAGCTATAACTGATGGCAGTCTGATGAGTGCTTGTTTACTGGGTAATCACATTTGGAAAGAATCTCAGACCACTAAATGTTGAATTAGACCACTTGCTCTATGGGAATTGGTAACTGGTCCAATAAACTGAGAGTGATGTTATTAAATATGATTTATTGATTAAATTATCCTTGATACAGACAGCATTGTTATGGTCCCCAATGTAACTAGGCCAAATGAATCCTGCACTGAGGTTTAACTTCCTGTTTCTGCAATGATCCCAGATGACTTCATAGCTGAGGAGAGCCTACTATAACTTGGCTCCACCAGTCAGGTCTCCTCTCCTCATTGGAACAGCAGATGCTGCTCAGGTATGTCACAAACTGGTTAGGCCAGTCCAGAGAGGTACTATTTCACAAAAGACTATCTCTGGAGTGTATTTTTATAATTAATTTCCTGCTTTGCTTGCATCCAGTTAAAAAGCATGTGAGCCCTCCTCCATCTCACCAGATCCCAAAAAAAGTTTGGAATTTAGATACAGATAAGGAGTCTGATTGTTTTTTTGTATGTAAAAAAAATTACAGATATGGGGACTCCCTTGTGGAAATTGAAATATATTGCAATAAAATAAATTATCATAATATCACCAAAAACACAAATTAGTTATGCTTGATATTGCAATATATCAGTGGCGTACCATGGGAGAAGAACTAGGCCTTCTGTAAACTTATCTTTAATGGATGATCACTCTCAATCTGTTTCCGTTTACTTTGCCCGATTGTAAATCAAATAATTGATTCTCTCAATAACCAAGAACAATAAGTAAATTATTAGGCTACCAAGTTATTTTGAGATAGCATTATTGTTCTGTGCATCATAAACTTGTGTTGCATTTTTCTATATCCACATTTATGATGATGTGTTATCATGCGAAGATTCTGACTTTTAAATGCTCCATGTTTAAATGTTTCGTAGATTTTCGTAAATGAGTTTTTCTAGCCTGAATTATGCGTTGCTATCAACGGTTCGAGAAACTTAAGAGGCTATCCTCTTTAAATTTATGCTTTCTAATGTTTAAATCGCTTTGACTAATTTGAGCGTTGTCTTAAAATGAATTACATTCTTTCACGCATTCACAAAATAGGCTACATCACCATATTTTAACACTTTCACCTTCACTAGATCCCTTTATACCACATTACCAGTTCATACCATTTCCACCTTTTATTTTCCACCTCACACTATACCATCTTTATATGCCATTTCCGGCAATTGATGACACTGAAGCAACCATACCTACAATTTATTTAAGAATTGTTAATCTAGTTGATGTTTGTTATTCAGTTAATGAATTGCTTGATTGATAATTAAAAACAGGTTGAGAGTAATATCCATATAAAGGTAAGGTTACCGAAGACCTATTTTACAGCCGATGTTACGCCACTGCAATATATATATTTATATATACACTGTTGTGAAAAAATATTTATTTATTTATTTTGATTATATTTTCCACAATGTTCACATAGTTACAATATTTTGCAGTATTTCTATGAGGGCTGATTGAAATCTGTTTATTGGAAATGTCACATGCTGATCAGACAAAGGGCAGTTCCACAAAGGGCACTTAATTATTAATTAAAACTATGGTGCAGAACAAGTCCTCTGAATCACCTTTTATTCAGCATGTATCTTCAGTCCTGATTATATTTAGTTTGAACCTCTGCCCTTATTTTAGACAATGAACCACCTTTCATTGATCCCTCTATTCTCAATCATTTTAGGCCTATCTGAAACCTGATGTTTTTAAATACAATTCTTGAGAAGCTGGTCTTTCTGCAGTTGTTAGAATATTTAAATACAAATTCTATATTTGAAAAATTCCTGGTTTTCGTGCAAGGCATAGCACTGAGACAGCCCTAATTAAAGTTGTTAATGACATTAGAGTTAGTCTGGATAACAGAATTTAACTTAACTTAACTAAACTTCTGCATTTGACACAGTGGACCATGATCCTTATTTCCCGACTGGAAAAATGGGTTGGTCTTTCGGGCACAGTTTTAACTTGGTTCAGAAACTATCTGCAGGGTCGTGAATACTATGTCTCTCTTGATGATTTCTCCTCAAGGAGAGTCAGCATTACATGTGGGGTTCCCCAGGGCTCAATCATTGGGCCCATCCTTTTTAAGTCTATACATGCTCCCCTTAGGGACTATTATCCGCAAACATAATATAAAATAAACATAATAAACATAATATAAAATGATACCCAGGTATATATATCTGTTATGCCTAATGACCTTCAGCTAATTGACACTTCTTAATTGACATGGATGGCTCATCATTTTTTACAACTGAACCAGGATAAAACAGAGGTCATGGTATTAGGTGATATGATTTAAGAGGGAAATGGTTGTCTCTCATTTTAAGAGTAGGGGTCTAAATTTCACTTCTCAGACTAAAAACATATTTTTTATTTGATAGCAATCTGGACTTTGATGCACATATTAGAAATGTAAGCAAAAGTGCTTTTTATCATTTAAGAAATATTGCCAAAGTTAGGTCCTTCCTTTCCCAAGAAGATACAGATTACTGGATTACTGCAATGCTTTAGTCACTGGCCTTCCTAGAAAAGCAATCAAGAAACTGCGACTAGTTCAAAATGCTGCTGCCAGGGTACTAACTAAAACAAAATATTTGCATACATCACCCCTATTTTAAAATTTTTACACTGGCTGCCAGTTAATTTTAGAATTGATTTTAAGGTGCTCTTGCACCTGACTATTTAAATGATCTTTTAGTAAAATATGTTCCTGTCAGAGCTCTCAGATCCTCAGATTCCCTCCTATTGTCCATCCCACGTTCTGCCACCAGGCTGTGGAACAAGTTTCCTTTGGATCTTTTTCTTCTTTCTCATTTCTTTTTTATGTCTCTCTGTAAAGCGCATTCAATGGCATGGTGTGTTCAAAATGTGCTTTATAAATAAAGTTTATAATAATAATAATAATAATAATAAGTGAACCACCTTACATAAATCAACTCTAACAGAATTCATAGGCAGTGCATGTAATCTGTTGGAACTGTTAGTGCCCTCTCAGAGTGTGTATGTAGATTAAAGACAAAGCCACTGCTACACTCGCACTTTGGTACAGTTATGCTATTGATAATATTTTCTTAATTTATTTGATAATGTGATCCTCAATTGCCCGCATTAATTTTAGCCTTGAGTTGAGGTTTTCGCCTTTCTGAGCTATCAGGCTGTTATCAGTACAGTTTATTGAATAGGAATCTTTACGTGCTAAGTAGCACATCACACCTGCTGATATTTAACAGCGATCTCAGCCTTGCTCAATGAAAATACATCGCCATATATTGAAATATATACTGTAATACATTAAATAATGCATTTGAACATATGGAGGCAGTGCAAATATATTTTTGAAACATGCCAATATATAGACATTTTTGTGGAAATAATTGGCATATTTCAAAATATATTTCAGTATATTGTTAATTTCTCAAAATCTTTATGAAATACGGGACTAATGATTACAAGGGCATGAGCATGCTTCAGGGGTTTAAAAGTACAACCCCCCCCCCCCCCCCCCCCCCCAACATTTCCTAATTTCCTGGTGACCCCCAGCTGGGACTTGATAAAGACCTCAGTCAGATGGGAAATAGGTGATAGATCAACCATGACTGTGCTGGACTTTGTGCTGCAGTGTTGTGAAATTCACAAGCTCTTGTGTGAGACATAGTCCTGTTTATCTGTTTTCCAAGTTGTTGCTGTTATTTTTTCATCTCTATTGTTTGATGGTGTTAGATGTGCCACACATGAAATGTGTCTGTAATGAAGGTCATTCACTCACTATTTTTGTTTTTTGTCTTCTCCAAAAATAACTTTAGTGTCTGAAATAAGATTTCACCTTAACAACAAGCATACACGGTACCATTAAAGAAAATGAGCACATGGGAACAATAGTATTACTAGAGTATCTATTGTGAAGTGCTTTTTGACAACCTGTTTGTAAATTGTGCTTTACAAAAAAATAAAGATGGATTGATTGGTTGACTAAGTTCTTTACTGATGCACATAGTTCCCAAATTACTCAGTTACAGCTCCCTTTTTTCACTTTAGTCCAGTTGTTTTATTATTGGAAGTTGGAAACAATTGGCAAATACACAACATATTGCCACTTTCAGATATTACAATATATGTTTTCAGAAAGACACTGCTGGGAAATATAGTCCACACTTTATTCAATACATTACATTACATTATAGGCATTTAGCAGACGCTCTTATCCAGAGCGACTTACACAACTTATTATTACATTTATCCATTTATACAGCTGGATATATACTGAAGCAATTCAGGTTAAGTACCTTGCTCAAGGGTACAACGGCAGTGTCCTACCTGGGAATCGAACCTGCAACCTTTCGGTTACAAGTCCAGTTCCTTAACCATTATACTACACTGCCGCCCTGTACAACATACTGGCATATATTCTGGGTTGGTTCTAGGCACAGGAAATATAAACGATCACCAAGGGCGGCATCTGTCTGTCTGTCTGTAGGGGCAACAAATGAAGGGGGAAAATAAACATTAAATAAATTGCATTGCGTCCATGATAGTAGGTACGTGCACACCCCCCACCCATGGTCCACAATCACATCCCTCCTACCCTGGTCCACAATCGCATCCCTCCTACCCTGGTCCACAATCGCATCCCTCCTACCCATGGTCCACAATCGCATCCCTCCTACCCTGGTCCACAATCGCATCCCTCCTACCCTGGTCCACAATCGTATCCCTCCTACCCATGGTCCACAATCGCATCCCTCCTACCCTGGTCCACAATCGCATCCCTCCTACCCTGGTCCACAATCGCATCCCTCCTACCCATGGTCCACAATCGCATCCCTCCTACCCTGGTCCACAATCGCATCCCTCCTACCCTGGTCCACAATCGCATCCCTCCTACCCTGGTCCACAATCGTATCCCTCCTACCCATGGTCCACAATCGCATCCCTCCTACCCTGGTCCACAATCGCATCCCTCCTACCCTGGTCCACAATCGCATCCCTCCTACCCTGGTCCACAATCGCATCCCTCCTACCCTGGTCCACAATCGCATCCCTCCTACCCTGGTCCACAATCGCATCCCTCCTACCCTGGTCCACAATCGCATCCCTCCTACCCTGGTCCACAATCGCATCCCTCCTACCCTGGTCCACAATTGCACGATCGCCGCAATCTCGCCGAAAACGGCATATAGGCTAGAGCCGGGCTTGCATTTATTCCATTTACGTATATAGTGACCATATCACCATATCAAATAAACACTTGTAACAGTGACATACCGGACAGGTAGCTCAGGTGTAAAGTTAAAGGGTTTCTTTTTAAGGCAGTAAAAGATACATGAGGGGAGAAACTGCTGAAATGTGATGTGGGAATATGTGGGAATTATTCCCCAAGGAAACAGTAGTGTGATCACAATGTTTCTCCCATTTAACTAACAGCTTGGAACCACTTTGCTAAATATTCCACACATGTACAGTGAATTAAAACATACAGTGCGATGCAAGCTGCTATATGCAACTGATGCCAGTCTCAGGTGTCTGCAAAACAGAAAAATAAATATAAATGCTACATTTTGTGAAAACTGACAAAAACCTAATAGAAGTGACTGTTTAATGGAAGTGACTGGCTTAGGTTCTATGGTGAGATATAAAAAATTAAAAAGAGATGAAGAAAGAAAAGGGCTCACTGCACCCTTGTATGTGTGTAGAGTACTCCCTTCCTGTTCCGGGATGGTAGCCCCACTTGGGATAAGATAAGACCTAATCAGATATAATAAAAAAGAAAATAATATTGTGCCTTTGACTGAGAATATCAAACATACACGTGTTCACTTTGTTATTGCCCAGGAGCCAAGCTGAATAAAACACTGGTAAGCAAGACTTGTGTTAAAATGTGCCGATCACATAACACTCACGAATACAAATCACTATAAACTCATACATGAATGCGACTGATATTCACTGACATCAGTAGACTGACGTATGATCCAATGACACTAAATCATTAGCGATTGTATAAATTACTTACAAAATGTTGAACAATATAACCATTATGAGACTCTAAGCTTAGCTTCTTGAGCAAAAAGCACAAAGTCACGTAAGAGGGAATCTTTCAGCTGAGGACCTGACTCCATCCATCCATCCATCCATTATCTAACCCGCTTATTCCTGATCAGGGTCGCGGGGGGTGCTGGAGCCTATCCCAGCATGCATTGGGCGAGAGGCAGGAATACACCCTGGACAGGCCGCCAATCCATCACAGGGCACACACACCATTCACTCACACACTCATACCTATGGGCAATCTAGAGTCTCCAATTAGCCTAACCTGCATGTCTTTGGACTGTGGGAGGAAACCGGGGTACCCGGAGGAAACCCACGCAGACACAGGGATTCGAACTCGGTACCTTCTTGCAGTGAGGCGACAGTGCTAACCACTGCACCACCGTGCCGCCCAGGACCTGACTCATTGTGGTCATTGAAGATCCCATGACTCGTATTGCATTTCATAGGGGCTTCCCCGATATCCTGAGCATATTCCCAATATCCCTCATTAGTTCTGGCCATCTAATCATACCCCAGTTTAATTAGCTAAGTGAATCCAAGCTGATGGGTGGTGAGCACTCCAGCACAAAGTGTTTGCCATTCATCATCCTTGGGGGTGCTGTACGTTGGTTATGACCGTGTAAGTTGCCGTGGCTGAACCACCACACCCAGTAGTGAATGACCACCTAGGTAGTTCTGGCCCACCTAGCTCTATGAAGGCCTAACTATATGAATATTTCTGGCTACGCTGCTGATCGATTGTGGTTGAAGTGTGTCAACCCCCTTTACTGTAATGCGTTTTGAGATTGCATATAGACCTACTGTACTTAACATAATGTATTATACTATTTAAATAAATAAATCTATTAATTATTCACCATATGTTGGATAAATGTTAAAATTGTCAACATGGTGAATATTGTTAGCAAACATTTGCAAAGATATTTCAAACTTTTTCTGTTCGACACAAACATTGCTAATGGTATTTAGCAGTCTGAAGAGGTAGTTCACATAAACAAAAACATTCACAATTAATTGGCTGTGCTAATTCATGCTAAGAAATGTAATATTTCTTCCCAATATTAAAAATAACATTTATGGCTGTGCCTCAAAAGCTGTAGGTTCTTTCTTATTTATTCAGATTTTTCAGATGGCCTGTTTTACTGGCATTGACACTTCTGGTCCTCCAAATTCAAATACCACACTCCAAATGCAAATGCCACACCTAGAATCAACTCTAGACCTTTTGATGTAAATACCCTCAAATGAAAGCTGACAGTCTACACTTTAACCTTTAACATTGTTTCAAATCCATTGTGCTGGAGTGCAGAGAAAAAATAAAAAAATTGTGTCACTGTCCAAATACTTACAAACTGCATGTATGTAACTGGACAAAATAATATAAAAGAGAAGGACCCTCTCTTTTCAAAAGTTGTCGCATTGCATTAGATTGTATTTTTTACAGAATGAAGATTGCCCCCTACTGGGCCACCAACACCACATCTGTAACAGCTGCATTTAGCTTAGCACTCGAACAAAGCTCACACATGCTTATCCTCTACCATCTGGTGTAATTACCGAATAGCTGTCAGTCTCAAAAGTCTGCTCCACATTGACGTGTTGACCTCCCTGTAAGCTCATGCGAGCGTCCCATGTGGTTGCCATGCTTATTGTACAAGATTTCCTTCAGGCATATTAGCAATGTGTGTGTGTGCTTATAGCTAACATTGTGCAGATGCCTAGAACACAATCAGTACAAGTCTTAAAAAAATGTGCCACTTTGAGCCACAACCTCCATTTAATTGTTACTTTGTTTAGTTTGTTTTATTAATTTGTTTCAGTGACTGGAAATACTGTTTTAAAATGAATACATTACATGATAATATGAATTTCTGAATAACATCTGCTGAGTGGTCTGTTAACTTTATCAGCCAGTCACCTATTCATGAATATTGCCCCATTTGGGATGTTTGGCAGCTAGCAGGCTTATATACTTATACTTTTCTTCTGCCCTTCACTCGTTGCTGTCATAATAAAGGGTAATTTCAATGTCTTTCAGGAGTAGATAGTGGTAAAGACATGTACCACATTTTTCTAGCTCAGTGGCTCCCAAACCTCTCCTTGAGTACCCCCAGCCGGAACCAGGTATGTGTTCTGCCTCAAGCACACCTCTCCTTGACTACCCCCAGCCAGAACCAGGTATGTGTTCTACCTCAAGCACACCTCTCCTTGACTACCCCCAGCCAGAACCAGGTATGTGTTCTACCTCAAGCACACCTCTCCTTGACTACCCCCAGCCAGAACCAGGTATGTGTTCTACCTCAAGCACACCTCTCCTTGACTACCCCCAGCCGAAACCAGGTATGTGTTCTACCTCAAGCACACCTCTCCTCGAGTACCCCCAGCCAGAACCAGGTATGTGTTCTACCTCAAGCACACCTCTCCTTGACTACCCCCAGCCAGAACCAGGTATGTGTTCTACCTCAAGCACACCTCTCCTCGAGTACCCCCAGCCAGAACCAGGTATGTGTTCTACCTCAAGCACACCTCTCCTTGACTACCCCCAGCCAGAACCAGGTATGTGTTCTACCTCAAGCACACCTCTCCTCGAGTACCCCCAGCCGGAACCAGGTATGTGTTCTACCTCAAGCACACCTCTCCTTGACTACCCCCAGCCAGAACCAGGTATGTGTTCTACCTCAAGCACACCTGATACAACTTATCAAGCCCTTAATTAGTATGTGTATATATGGGTCATTCTACAGAAACGGTGTAAATTGCAGTCCCCACCCAAGTGTTTGAAAAAAATGTATTCAGGTTTTTAATAGAAAATTTGATCACGGTAATCTAATTGGGTTTCAAGGATTAATTGACATCATGATAAGTTAAATACACAAAAATTGCTTATCAAATGTCACTTTACATTGGAGTGTGTCCATCCTCCCCAGACACCCTAAAATTGCTGTTCATGAAAGTAACAGTGTCTATTTTTAACACTTGTATTTCTTGATATCTTCTGAATTTCTGTTCTATTTTGTTGATTTTTTTCAACTTAAGAAACTTTTTAAAAAATCTAAAAAAGATGTCCCCAGTTGTCAAGTCACTACCGTAACACTCACTGTTTGAGTGTCCACAAAGAGTCCTAAAACTGCAACCAGCAAATCACATGCATCATTGTCCATTATGGCTGCATGGTGAGTAGTTGTGCATCAGAATTTCAGTGTAAATGGGCTCCAGAACCTGAACAATAGCTGATTGTCTTTAAGAAGTGTCATTGCCAAACACTTACTTTATAATATTAAGTAAAGCATTTGGATATTTAAGCCAGAATATTATGTTTTATTGGTGCATCTGTCCATTTCCATGATCGCCAGCCATGTGCTAACAAACATTGTTGTTACATGAATTTGTTAAAATCGTCTACCATGCCGTACCAATACCAAAACTACCATAACTGTCACTACCAACAGCAATGCTTTGGTTTTGACATGATTAATTAAATAATTTTTTCAGAAAATAAATGTACTTATGTCATCAGCTGATTGATTTTAAAATTACTTTTACCAAATTATATATTTAAAACACAAAAAATGTTGATTGATACCTTGTTTTGTAGACTGTAAGGCAAAGCTGTTTCTTAACAGCTGATCCTCATCTTGACTGCCTCGTCTCTACTGGGCTGCCATAGTGCTAGTATTGGAAATGGTGGATGGACAGCTGCGCTGAAAGCGGACAGAGAGGTACTTGCTTAGAACACTGTATACCTGCTATCTGGGCCACATCTCAACAGTAAAGTTTATCTTATTTCACCCATCTGGGCAGTATTATCCGAAATGTAATGCTTCTCTTTGTGAGAGCAGTCTAGTTCCCGCTCACTCTGCCTCTCCAGGGGTAATAAACCTGAAAGCAAAGGACAGGTGCTCATTCTGACATTGGTGGGAGGAGGACAGTGAGGGGAGATACAAGGTAATGGCTGAACATTTTTTCTCAATACCACACCTCTCTGAATAAATCATTTCAGAACTACTGCATAAACAAAAGATCTCCTCATGGCCAACGGACCTCTCCATTGTATTTCTGAATACGACGTAGATGTGCATTCCTCTTAGCTCAATTCTCAGAGCAGACCTCCATAAACAATGCTGATGTAGATGGAAAGGACACTGAGTGGTTTGTGAATTTGAAAAAAAAAAAGAATAAATATGGGGCCAGCTTGCTAAGAGGCAGGTGACCAGCTTGGTTACTCAGTTACCCATGGAGCTGCTGTCAACAAGTCACCTTTAGCCCACTGCCCCATCACCTCCATGTGAACAAGTCAAACTCATTCCATATACACACTTGCCCTATCACAGAGAGAGAGAGAGAGAGAGAGAGAGAGAGAGAGAGAGAGAGAGAGAGAGAGAGAGAGAGGGAGAGATAAATGTCTTACCCCAATCCGAATAGCTAATCATTTGTTTCTATAAATAACAAATCTCTCTCTCTCTCTCTCACACACACACACACACACACACACACACGTGCACGCACACACACACACACACACACACACACACACAGACACACACAGCTCAGAATGTGGCTTGGACAGCTTAGAAAGGGCATTCAAAAAAGAATGAAAACTGTGAAGAAAACTGTAAATACTAGTTACTTTTCAGAACAGAACAGAAAATACAGTGCAGTGCAGTGAAGTATTTGGACAGAGAGAGTATAAAATCACGTAGGATAAAAATCCTACACGATATGGATGTAAACGCCCTCAAATTAAAGCTGAGAGTATGCAATTTTACCTTTTGTTTAAATTCAAATCCCATGTGCTGAAGAACAGAGCCAAAACAAAGAAAATGGTCACTGTCCAAATACATATGGACTGCTCTGTATTTTCAGAACAAAACAGAACATACAATGCAGTCTGTATATATTTGGACAGAAACACAATTTTTGTTGTTTTAACTTCCTTGATCATAGTATGCTGCACATCCTTTTCTACTGCCCTTTCTAAACTGTCCAGTATGTGAATATCAGGCCTCAGCCTTTTAGGGTGGTATATCACCCAGAAACACAGTGTATCTAATAGGGACCACATGTACTCTACTTGAGTTAAAAGTACTATATCAGAGTTCAGGAAGTGCAGAGTGCAGAAAGTTGTTTCACATGAGTACAATTCACAGCAATTATTCAGATTGATTTTCCCCATTTGTTCCCCATTAGGTTGTGCTATAGCTACTGTAATACATTGATAACCAACATGAGTGAAAGGATTCAGAATGCATAATGAAGCCCAAATCCATAGCAGTACCAATCAGCAACTCAGAAGGCCTGAGAGTGCTAATTAGTGACTCAAAAATAATAGCTGGCATGGAAACCACTGTTCCCACACAGCCTACACACACTGACTGCATCCTATACACTTTATAGTGCACTATTTTTAAAAATTAGCCATTTTGTAAGAAGTGCTAATTCTCAGGCTGTGTCCGAAATGGCTCACTACTCACTAATCCCTAGTCCCCAACTAGTGGATGTCCTAGTAGTGTACTAAATAAAGTAAACAATGTATTCGGACAATAGACGTTGTCTTTTATCATCATTCACTGTCATCACCTAGGCAACAACACTGTTGTGTATAGCTACAAAACATACCACATAGCCGGGTCTTAAAACATGACTCCTGTACAGGTCCAGCTTTTGATATTAAACGTAGTTTTATTACGCAATGCCCAAAGACGAGCTGCAGCTCACTTAAAAATAATATTGCTATTGGCGATTTGGCCAAGAGACATGGTGGACGGCGTATTGTAATGTCGAGTAATAAGAGGAGACCATTTTAGCTCGCTAGGAAACTGTGCCACTTAGTGGACAAACTGGTGTGCGGTTTTAATAAAGTCATTTGTAAAAAGTGCTTTGCAAACAGTTTGCAAAGCATTATGGTTCATTTTCACCATTCTAGTGAGCACGGTTGCTTACTAGATGTTACGGTGCATTGTGGGATATTTCTATTGTACTAAAGTGCATGCAAATGTAGATTTTTTGAGAATTTGGACACTAGACCAAGATGGAAGATGGCCAAAATAGTACACTATATAGTAAATAGGGAGCCATTTCGGACACAGCCTCAGTGTTCTAAATTGAGAATTTGGAATCCACCAGAATGGTCAATCCCCAAAATAGTGCACTATAAAGCATATAGGGAGACAGTTCGAATGCAGCCACTGTCTCTCCCATGCAGATTGGTGAAGGAGGTGGTGGTGTAAGAGTAGCTCATTCCAGCTTCAGGTAACAGAGAACCACATGGAACCGGTTCCTGCCTATTTTTTTTAATGCTTTCTTTGTATTTTTATTTGTTTTACTGCATTTGCTTTGGGCCACAAAAATTAAATGAAGGATGCATTAGGAATGGTCAGTATTAGTGAAGCTTATGTTCTGCCTCTGTTCTGACAGAGAGCAGGACATTGGAATGTACAGATAGGCTTCTGCCAAGCCTGGTTTCTAAACAGCATTTACTCATTACCTGAATCAGACCTGTTGACAAGTCTGATAATTTCAGCATGTTTCAACATGCACAGTGGACAGTGCTGTTTTCATGGGTGTGTTTGCTGTTTTCAATTGATCTGTCATTTTAAAAACAATGATACACATGCTTATATTAATGTACATGAACTGAAATTGTGATTAACTGCCTGATGGATAGATTTTCCTTGGGTTGTTACATGTTGTCTTGCTGTGTTATTTGCTATTGCGTAGGCAAAACAATCACGTGTAATCATGTATATAATAATAAGGGGAGCTCTACTAGCACATTTTCTGTCAATATATTTGCCATTGCCATTTTGTTTTCCGGTTGTTGTTTTTTTTGTAAGCTTTTTCGTAACAAAATAGAAAAAGTTAAACAGCGAAAACATTTCAATTGACTACCTATAGACCATAACAATGTACTATCAAGAAATATGCAGTGTTGTTTTGAGTTACAATGTAACCATGGCAGCTTAGAGGAACCTTCTCCCCAAGGTCTTTTCCTGTCATTCAATCTGGAGATCTCTTAGTTTTATTCCTGAAAGAATTCTTGGCAGCAGCTGAATCAGTAGTAACACTTACAAAATGATTTGACAAGCAAAACAAACCCCTGGTACAATTCTGCTACTCAGAGAACACACAAAAGAACACAAAAGAATGAAAGAAAACAGGAAATTACAGCAGGACTAGACCTGATTTTTTCTACAACATGTAAAAAACACCTTCACCAACAGGTACTGTAGCCAATCCATTGGGAACAGGAATTAATCCATCAAATGCTGATTACAATTGGCTGAGCATGTCTTTAGTTGAATCATGTTTTAGTGCCAGGCTAGAACAAAAGATTGCACCACAACACCCCTTTTCTGATAAGACTATACACCCCTGAAATAAAACTGCAACCTGAAGAAACCTTTCTGACTTTAACCCACTTTAACCCTGGCAGGATAAAGATGTTTCGTCATATAACCCACGTGAAGGACAGAGAGGAGTGGTTGGCAATCGCATTCCTGGAGGGGCTGTTCTATATACAGAATTTTGTTGCCACCAATAACTTCTATTATTTAACATCCGACAATTTGCGGATTGGTGCGGCATGCCCCATGCCTATACAACACCAAGTTTGCCACTTTTCAGGGTTTCCTATAAGAAATGACCACAATGACCACAGACTCTTTAGCCAACCATGTGTTCCATACTGTTACAGCGTAATTTACAGTGTAATCTAGTCGTTGTCCAACCCCCCATGGATTCATGCTGTTTACACCAAATTCTGAACCTGTCATCTGCATTTCACAGCAGAAATCAAGATTTGTGAGACCAGGCAACATTTTTCCAACCTTCATTCATCTAGTTTTGGAGATCATATGCCCAATGTAGCCTCATCATCCTGTTCTTCGCTGACAGGAGTGGAACCTGGTGTGGTCTTCTGCTACAGTAGCCAAACTGCTTCATGGTTTGAAGCATTGTGCCTTCAGAGGTGACCTTCTGCAGACCACAGTTGCAAACAGCTGTTATTTCTGCATCTGTGGACTCAAATAATAAGGTATGTGTCCGGTGATGAGTGTGCTTAAATAATTTCACTTCCGTGCTCATATGCACCGTGTGAAAGGAGGGATTTGCGAGCTGATCCTTTTAGATGATTTCAAACTACTCAACGGTGGCTAATCTACCCTCCTCCTCCTTCTCTCTGTGCACTGTCCCTGACCCCAACCCCTCCATTGTTCAACCTAATGACTCATTACTGATGCACCTTTTCGTACACAATAGGAATATAAGATCATGGAAAAGTGGATATAGTGCAGCCATATTAAACTAATTAGGGTGGGCCTTCAAAATAAGCTTCTTGCTGCACTAAAGAGAGCAGCGATTGCAGCCTTTATCCTCCGTGCTACTTTGAATAGTACTCTTCACCTTCCCTCTTGTTCTCTCTCCTGATCTATTAGCTGGGTTCTATTATAAACCGCTCCATTGGCCTTTCTGAAATACAGACTTTCCTATTGATGCCTCTGAATAGGTTTTTTCTTTATACGGCAATGAGAAAAAAAAATGAAATGGGGAGGGAGTCAGATTAGGACTCTGTGCCTTCCTGCATTTTGTTTGAAAAAGGCAAACTACTTTCACTAGTTACCATTATTGTAAAAACATGTTCCTGTAACATGTTTTGCGGTCTCTGTCAGCGAGGAGGGAATGAGAGCGGTTCCTGCAGTGGTAGATGGGATAATTGCGGAACAAGATTGAATAATTGAATGAGTGGTCGGTACTCATGGGGTAATTAGTTGTGGGAACGCAAGGGGCTGGGTTTCCTGAGGGAGTAAATGGAGCGCACCTGGGGTGAAACGGGAGATTTGACAGAGGGCGAGCGAGAGAGTGTGGTTTGCCTCTGAGCTCCCGAATGTGTGGCGGTGTTTTTCTTTTCTTTTTGTTTATTAAGTTTGGTTAGTTTTACTTTTTGTGCGAATGCGAATGTGTCGCATTGACGCACAAATAGTAAAACACTGGCTCTGGTCGGTGCGACGGAGCCAGTGGAACCAGGGATACTGTGATGAGCTTTTGCTGGGGGAACCTTTTTCCCCCAGACCGTACGGAATGAGTTTGCGCCGTACTTGAGCACAGCATGTGTGGGTCCCAGACCGGTGTGAGCAGGGAACTGAGCGGCAGCGGGTGCGTCCTTCTCTCCCCTGCCTAGAGTCGGGGTCCCGCAGCAAAACCGGCGAGCGTGACGAGGGCGACGGCTAGCAGCAGAGGGACTGACCCGAGGCTCGCCCGAGTGGGGGACAGGCCAATACCCCATTGGTGACTACCAAGGGGTGGCAAAGCTGTCCCATTGTGTGTTGTGTGTGTGTGTGTGTGTGTATGCTTATTATTGCCGGACGGCTTGTATTTTTCTTTCTTTTTTTAAATTTGTGGTAGTCCTCCCAGTGGTGTGGTGTGGGTAGGACTCCATGACTCTTGATTTCTTTGTGTTTAGTGTTTGTCTGTGGTGTGGAAGGCTAGTGAGTTTGGTTATTGTGTGTGTGTGTGTGTGTGTGTGTGTGTGTGTGTGTGTGTGTGTGTGTGTGTGTGTGTGTGTGTGTGTGTGTGTGTGTGTGTGTGTGTGTGTGTGTGTGTGTGTGTGTGTGTGTGTGTGTGTGTGTGTGTGTGTGTGTGTGTGTGTGTGGATGCCGCCGTGCCAGTCTGTGTGGGCTTTCCCTCGTGAGTATTAGCAGGGCCGGGCGGCCGGCTACCCCCGAGGTGGGCTCTTGAGGGTGTGATCACGAGTGTGTGTGTGCCCATTGCCAGTAGCCTAAATATATTGTGCAGTGTGTTTACGAGTGGTGAGAGTGACAGCGTGTACTGTGTTGTGTATGTGTGGGGGTAGGCACGCTTACCTGCGGGTGGGGTCTGGCTTCATCCAGCAGACTTGTGAGAGTGGTGGGAGGGAGAAAGGAACCCACAGACGGGCTTAGCCTTCTGTCAGTCAACAATGTGAACAACCTTTTTTATGAATTGTGATTAAATAAAAATTGTTTTCCCTTTCAGTACTTGTCTGGTGTACTGTTTGGGAAGTGGTGGATCTTGCAAAAACCTGGTCAGGATTCGGGGGTGGGATTTTCCCGTTTTGACCCATGACATTCCTTTGTTTACATTACCCCCACCAAAAAAGTGTTCCTATTCCAAGGGATTGAATCCATAAGTACAACAAAAAAGCTAACCAGCCCAAGGCTTTCACTTTTACAAAGGGCAAACACTCAGAGGTAGTCATGAGAGATGGGGTTTCATGAACCCCATAATGGGTAGAGTATGGTGTAAATCAGTGGTTCCTGACCCTGTTCCTGGACATCTACTGTCCTGTAGGTTTTCAGTTCAACCCTAATTTGGCACACCTGGTTCTACTAATTAGCAGCCAATGAGATCTCTAACTGGTGAATGAGGTGTGTTTTGTTAAAGTTGGAGTGAAAACCTACAGGACGGTAGATCTCCAGGAACAGGGTTTGGTTTAGTGATCAAACCTCACTCAGCCATCACTACCCAGAGGTCTCTCTCAGATAAATCCCATCCCCCATGATTCTTGGTCTGTTTCATCATGCCTGAATATACTTTCTCTGTATCCCAGAAGAGCCTGTTTACTCCAGCCTTACCTGCAGCTTACAAAGGACACTTACTCCTGAAGCTAGTAGCCAGATGAGGATCAGTTTTCAAAAGAATGCAGAACAACTTTAAAATGGCCCTGCTACTAGTGGGCCACTGGAGTACTGATTTCCAAAATACTGGCATTCCAACAGCTGTTAACGATGAGTGCTTGCTTGCTGGATCCCACTCTCTTACAAGGGCACTCCGATTGGACCTTTCGCCTTAACCAATTCACACCAATTCCAAACACTGTGTGATTTTTAAAGAGTGACAATTTTCCCTTTATCTTCTGTTTGTACCCTGTTTGGGCATTTTGTTCATGTTTTTGAGCTATATATAAAGTATATTTGTAGTAATTGTATTGATTGTGTTGTACCTTTTCACTTTCCCCAGCAGAATACAGTTGTTCAGTCTGCCCCAAAATAGCATATCTATTATTCTGTTTTTTTTTGTTTGTTTATATTTGAGTTTATACTTTTGTACATATTTAGCTGAGGTCCCTGTTTTTCTATATTCCCTAATTGGATTAAAGTATTCAACCAGCTTTTAGATGGTATTCCTATTCCTCCTCAATGGATGGTGGCCACTTGTGAATGTCTGGAATCTTCAGGAAAGACTTGTCCAGTTCTTGATTATATCACAGAGATACGTGGATTAAAATCTATACAAATATTTCACAGCACTGTACATAAATCTAAACATAAATTAACTTAAACTGGGTCAGACTTTATTTAATACTGAAAATGGTGCCATACGCCCCTCAAATAATGGAGTGGGGTGGTATGTGCTTCTAGAACTCTGAACTTGTGCCAGTGAGGGCAACCTATTACATTAAAACGTTTCATATCAAAAAGTCTCATTCTCCACGTGTCTGTTCTAAGCCCCTATGTAGATTAGGAAGGCTGTGAAATTGTTGAGTAGGACAGTTCTATTGTAATGGCTCCACAATATTGTATATCCTGTACAATTCTCTTTTTTTCTCTTGCTGAGCTATGTCCTTACTGTGTTTATGTAAAAGTGTCTGTGCTTTGTCCTGTGAAATGTTGGTTTGGGGGAAATTCAGCCTTGCTTAAATTAGGTACAGTACAGCGAGAGAGAAAAAGCCCCATACATTCTACCATTGACTGGCCTGGGACAATGAACAAGTCTAGACTGGAATTCAGAGTGAACAGCTAGAGGTTTCATTCTTTTCTCATGAGCGATCAATGATTATAGTTAGTTACAACCACCAATTAAAATCTCTCCAACAATTGTGTCACTGAAGAATTAAGACTTAACTTCCCATGGGTAAAGCACCAAACATGTGATTAGGACTGTGTGCCTTCAAATACATTTCACTTAATTTTCTTCTTATGAGAAGCCATACTTCACATGTCTCACACAGAGCTGACACTGTGTGGAATACCTTGCCAGGTCTTGTAGGAGAGGCAGGAGATTTCATGTCCAAGCTTGATTCAGTGCTAAATAGTTTTAAGTAAATGGTTAGTGCTAGATGCTCTCTAATTGGTAAATGGTGTGCTTAGAGGGACTGAATGGCCTGTGTTGTTATTATGTGTTCTTGTGTTCTTATTATGTTTTTCCCATGGCGCTCCGCATGGTGCGAGCCGTGGACAGAAAGTGGTAATTTCAGGTCACTCACTCACTCACTCATGCACTCAGTCACTCATGGATGGTGTGCACGGCGCATTCGCAAATCAGTTGTCACAAAGTTTCCGTCATAGCCTAATGGCGGACGCCAGTGGCGAGATCTAGCTCAACAAGCAATGCAATTGTAAGCTATAAGTGACATAACATAGCTAGTTATCTTAGCCAAACTAATGGCGTTAGTAATAAACACAGCGATACTAAAACATGTATTATTAAATATTTGTAGTCCCATATGATCCAACTTTATTTCCAGTCGTATCAACCCACTTAGCTAGTGTTGCACTAGATAAAGTTAGATAATTCATATTAACTTATACCAGCTAAATGTGGCTGATATTGCTGGTTATATTATAATATTACAGTCACGTATAAACTACTATTTCTACAGTACAATGATAAAGACAACAACAACCTAACATTATTCCTCTCAAGTGTACTTACTAATATCATAAGAATTTCCCCGATAGTTACGGGAAAGGTGAAAGGCTATTGCTGTGTTTGTTATGAACTCGGCAGCTCATAGCTCCGACATGGAAGCTCGGAGTTACAAGCTTGGAGAACTACAGACAAGCAGCTTGGAGAACTACAGACAAGCAGGGTGAGCTGAGGGACTGGTGGGCCTGCTCTGTCCAGCCACTGTCCTGCTGGCTTCAGATTGTGATACAGTATGAAGTTCCCTGTATGCCCTTCGATGAAAAGAGAAGCTTTTTGCTTAAAATCATGATGTTAAAACCAGGGAGCTCACTTCCTGGTCTTGTTGAATGATGTTGCTCTCTATTGCCAGCGCGGTTGGCTCCAGTATAGGTCTGTCAGCCACCCGTTTCAGCGTTTTCCACCCGTTCCACACGTTTTCAGAGTCAATGGTACCAATGCAGTAAAAATGCAAAGTCAATAATCTTTCCCACAAGAATATGTAGTTGTAATAGGTGTTTTTTTTCTGTGTCCAATGTCTCCCCATTTGTCAAATTGTTAAGTCTCCCCATGTGCCAATTTGTAATATAATGTCATTTGGACAATATTTTAATATTTTGTGGACCAATCAGTGACAGTTTGCATCACTGCCTAGTCACTGCATGAAAGGGGGCTGCCTTATTTATTCAGGTGTAATAGGTGTATTATTATAAAGGTGTTGTATGTCTTACAATAAAATCTTTAGAATATTCAAAGGAAATCCAGGATGTCAGTCAGGATTTGCAGTCAAATTCCATTCTCTTCAACTTTGAACAAAAATTTAAGTGTCCAAGTATGTAATTTCCTGTAAAGATTCCTCTCCATTGTTAAGGAGGGTTTCCTTGTACCCATCTTAAATCAACTTCCTTTTGTGTGCACTAGGTGACAGTGACAAGACAAATTCCTTCTACAAATGTTCAGTCCTACCCTACTTTGATTCCTCTGAGCTGTCTAATGAAATATTATTTTGGCTGCCCAATGGAATGTGACTCTGTAATGTGATACAGAAACCATTTATGATATCCTTTCAATATGAGTTATGGCATTCACATGTGCACAGAAGCGCAAAGAAACACATTGTCTTCAGTACTGCAATAATCAAGAGTGCAACGGGTGGTATATTCTTTGTCTACTATGCTTATTCATGAGGCATGAATAAGCATAGTAAAAATAGAACAGTTACTTTGAGAACATTAAAAGTAATTTGCTATGAATTGCTGTGAATTTCTACAATAAATTGATATTTATGGTAAAAAAAAAATTTAAGGGACACTATTTAAGTTTTCAGGTCTGTCCTTGTCAGGCATGCATCGTACTGTTGTCTTCTTTATGATTTAAATCACATTTAATCCCACTCCTTTCACATGCAAGGAAAATAGCAGCATGAAATTGGTTGCATTGGTGCTACTCACAAATGAAATCCAGTGTATAGTAAAAGTGCATGGAAAGGAACATTGATGCTGATCTGCCCTTATTTTGCTGTTATAACTTGTACTTGCCTCCCCCTTTATTTATTTATTTTTATTTACGCAGGAACAATGAACACAACAGCTCCAGACTTGAAGCGTATGCCTCTGCACATGGCTGCCCAAATTAGGGCCACTGCAACAGCCAGGCTCCTTAATTCCCTGGCGCGATGCTTCGGCTGGTGCCTGCCATTAGGAACGGTCCTTCGCCCACTTTGCAACCCCATGACGACGTACTGGGGCTTATTGACTTAAAGCACTCTCCATTAAGTCAGAAACAATGACTAAAATATAGATCAGTTCAACATATCTGAGACTGGCCAAGGAGTATTGCCCCCTTAAGCATGATTAGGAACTCAGGAAATAAGGGTGGGGGCAGAGGAGTGTAGAGGGGTGGCTGTCAATAACATTTAAACAGCAATATGGGAACATCAGACTACACGCTATGCTGGTCTGACCTGGTTTTCTCAGCGCCGATCAGGGTCCTGTGTACATCATTGTGGCTTAATGGCTTAACAAGCCTACTCTACTCTGCAGTTAGCATGGAGGGCAGAGTGTGCTAGTGGTAGAAGACCAAGGTTTCAGCACGGTTACAATTATTTTATGAGTGGAGCTACAATGAGCTGTCAATCAAATGAGCTTTATCTCCACAGCAACACATTTATTTTGTTAAAACCAGGTCATTACTGATATTCAATTGAAACCATTTTTCTATTTTTATTTATTTTTGTTGGCATGAAACCTCATAATGTTATCACTAGTGTATACATGTAGGGAAAAAAGAATGTGTTCAACAAAAGGTGACAAACATCTTTGGCAGATAAAAAAAATATTATTGGTTAACATATTAAGAACCAGACCTAAAGTAAGGTACAAAAGCATTTACCATTCATTCAGCAATGGAACTTAAATTGAAACTGGCTGTTACGGTCAAATGAGACCAACATGTAGCTTTTTGCCCATGCACACCAGTGGTGTACGTGGTGTCAGAATGATGCTAATGTTGAAAAGAAAGTCATACTCATTTGTGAAATATGGTGGTGGTGGATTTTTGATGTTATGGGGTTATTTTGAATCCACAGGTCCTTGGGCTTTTGTTAAAGTCAATGGAATGAGAAACTCCCCAGAGGAAGCTAAAACATGGCCACTAATGGATCACTGCACAAGACAATGACTCCAATCATACCTCAAAATCAGCCAAACCACTAATGGATCACTGCACAAGACAATGACTCCAATCATACCTCAAAATCAGCCAAGCCAACAAATAATAAACTGACATTCAACGGTCATTCAATCTCCACACTTGAATCCAATCGAAAATTAGTGGTTTGAATTGAAGAGGGCAGACCAAAGGATTTGATGAATTTTGAAAGATTCAAAATCTTTCAACATGATCACTAATTTCATTAAACACTATAGGAACACTCAGTAACCTACTGTTATCCTTGTGAAGGCAGGGGTCCACAAAATACTGGAAACAGGGATGTCAATAATTTTGACACATATCTTTTTGGGAAAGAACATTATAAGGACCTGACTGTATTTCTGGACCCGACTGCATTCAGATCCATACAAGGCTCCCTACTCTAATGCTTTTCCACTAGCCTGTGCTGCCATGGCAACAGTGCAGCTGCTGAAAAAACATTTGCTAATTAGGGCTATGGTTTCTCATCTGGTTCCCAAGGTTGAAAGCACCTCCAATATCAGCATTAGCACAGGTATCTCAGCACCGCAGTGTCCGTTTGCTCTCGTGGAGAGACTAGTCTGCTGTATGAAATATTCAGCCCAAGCTCTATGATTTATAATCTCAATTCTATTTTCACAATTCTTGGACATGGAAAATACTTCATTGTATTGTAAATTTGTGGACATTTTGGAAAATATTATTACATAGCTAATATATAGCAATATATGGACAATCTAACTCAAACAAAGGAACCCAGTGTTTTGCATGCAATATATTGTCTCTTTGCTTAACAGACATGGAGCAAGCATGTTTTCTGTTGGTCCTGTAAGTAATGTTAACTCTAGCTATCTAGCAAGCTTCGTTAGGTAGCTAGATGGCGGAAGTCGAGTACCTTTTGTATCGAATTCTGGGCGGGGTTTAGGACGGAGGAGGAGACTTCTTTGATTGTAAACACAGGACCACAGAAAGGCAAAAAATCCTGCAGAGTATGCTTTTAATTACTCCCAGCACTCAAATACCTAATACCAAGGTTTGACAACCCTTGAACTCTATACCAACATCCACTGTCTGCTGCCCAGAAATACTCCATTGCACAAAAACAGGGAAATGGTTGGCTACCATTCATTTAATAAAGAACTTGACCAGAAGACCCTTATAAAAACACAGAAAAAGGACAGCAGCCTCAGTCAACCATGCTATAATGATCAGGCTGGTCTGAAAATAGAAAATCACTGAGCTTGCTTGACACCTCTTTGCACTCTAATAGAGCTGTAAATGTTACCAGCTCCACCCATTTCCAAACAACTCAACAAACTGATGTCCAATATATCTTGTAGCATTTTAAACACTCCTACCCAACCCTCCCCCCCTCACCCAAACCATCACACAATCAGAGCAGGGATAAGACTCCAGAGATGCAATCCATGGAAACAACAACAAATTAAGGATTTTATTGTCAAGTGCCTACCTCTTGCTAAATGGCTCTCCCTGCACTCTGCTGATCAATTAGGATTAATTGAGTGTGAAACCAACAGCATCTGGTAATGTACCTATTAGTCAGAGAGGAAAGGAAGGAGAGTGATATCGAAGGTGATGAGAGCAGCCTTTGAGAGTGGGAGGAGCCTTGCCAGCTGTTATTCTAAATATAATTTATCTTTTTACTTTTCATTTCATGCAAGGGGTATTGTCTAAGGTCTGTACTTCGCCTTATTTTATGGTGTTGTGGAAAAATGAGCAGCACATTTTTCTCCAATTAAAATGCAAAATCCATCATTTTTTTTCCAGCTTGAAAACTTTGACCTGTGATTCATTCATTTATTCTGTCTGTGGAAAATAAGGTCATCAGAGCAGCAAAGAATCTTTCCAATGAGGAAGCGTGCACTTATCTTTTCATGCTCTATCAATTCATCACATTAAGATAAGACAATGAGGGGAAGGGCTCCTTTCTCTGTAAATGGGGGAGACGTGCCTTTCTTAAGCAAAAGCATTAGAGGGGCAATTATGCTCAAAATAAACAGTCACGGTGCACAAATTGACAAAATTGCACAAAGGTTCCATAACCTGCGGTTGCCTTCTTATCCTTAATCACCAAGGTTACACCACATCCGGACTCATTAAGAGCAGACTTTAGCCCCGTTTGACTGCCAGCACCACTCTCAAAGTTGCACCATTGCTGATAGGTGGCAATCACTGAGAGTGGCTCTGATATTACAGTCTGACTTTGACTTGGGCCTTCAGCTTACTGCTCTTATTCTCCCACAGCAGGGCCCAGGCCACTCTAAATCACTCAAATCATTTATTTGAAATCAAAACTCCTTGACCATACTTTTTTGGTTGGTTCAGGTTCGTTCAAGTTATGTGCAGCACGATTCAGTTTACCTTTCATTTTCTTTTTACCCCTTACTGATGTAGAATAGACTTATATAACAATAAATATATTTCACAGCAGTGTAATATATTACAATTTTAAATATCCAATACTATATATTGTGAAGTGTTGCAATATGTTGATATTTATTTCAATATGTATTCAAAAGTATTACATTTCTGTAAGGGACACACCATAACTTTGCACTTATTTTCAGTATGATAAGAGCATTGTCTAATTGAATGGAATGAAATGTAATGTAAAAGTCAAGCTCGGCCCCAGGGAGAATCTGTACGGTAGGCCTACCATTGAAAAGGAATGTCTCGCCATAATATGGGCTCTGCTGATGCTCCAGTACAACCTCCTAGGGAAGCCCTTTATCTTTTATTTTGATCAATGTCCTGACTGAGATTTTCCCAGAAATGGGAAGATTTAGAAATGGAATGAAGAAATAAACATGAGCTTGTGTGAATATCTTATCTTTGAGAACCTTCACTTAACTGTGTAATTTAGATGTTTTCATATTTATTTGGATCATTTTCAAAAATGTTATATTACATTGTATGTGGCACAGCTCTACGATATAATATTTTAATATGGGGATCCAAAATGGCTGTTTTAAAAGCCATGAGGAAAAAAGCAAAAACTTGAAAATATCTCAAGTTAGTTTAGAACAGTGGTGTTCAATCTTATCCGATAAGGGCCGGTATGGGTGCAGGTTTTTGTTCCAACCATGCAGTTACACACCTGACTAAGCAAGGGCTGTGTCCGAATACGACCCCTACACCCTTTTGAGGGCACATTTGAGCCCACTTCGTCAAAAAGCTTTTGAGTGGGCGACTTTTTCTCACAAATGGGGGCACTTAAAATACCAGGATGAACCCCTTATTTCCGGGGTTTTGTTGAGGCAATTCAGGAGCACACTCATCTGCAGAAAGGTGCACTAATCCGACAATTTCAGTAAGTAACCCAGAAGAAAAAAGGTAAAAAACAGAGTGTGTATGCATATCTATGGTACAAGACTATACAATCTCTGTACAAGGTTCATATTACAAATTCAGTCAGGCCACTGTTGTTCAAATAACTTTATTGACATTATGAAACAATACATTTTAGGTTTGGCGGTATGGTTCTGTTCACCAAGCCCTCCCGCCTATCCACGCGAGCAAGCATGGGTATGGCGGCGAGGGCAGCTGCACAACCCCCATTAGGGTTATGCTAGAACAGAACCGCAGCACTGAGAATGGTTTTGACAGAATCCATTCAGTCAGTTATATGTATATATATAAATGGCACTTTTAAGTGTCATTATCACAAGAATTTACAAGGAACCGGGCCTGAAACCCCGTAGAGCATGCCTAAGGCGACGGTGGCAAGGAAAAACTCCCTGCTGTTAGCAGGAAGAAACCTTGGGCAGAACCTGACTCTGAGGGGGAAGTCCATCCGCCGCTGACTGGCACCGGTTACTAAATGCTGATTACAGAATAGAAATTTGTAGACAGAACATATGAAAATGTCAATGTATAAGGAGCCGGTGAGGAAGACTGATTGAAGCCCGGCAGGTGCATCATAGCTGGGTACATGCATGGAGCTGGAGCCGACCGTCTGCTTCTGGAGAACGATGTTTGTTGATCTATAGCTATCGCTCCGGCGGATGCCGAAGCGGGAAGAAAAGAGGAAAAGAAATCAGTAGGCACTCGAAAATGTTAGTGATTCATGCAGGAGCGATATAGGCTAGGTGTATGTGCGCAATGGGAAACTGAAGAGGATGGAGCTGGGGTGGAGGGGGGGGGGTTTTGTGTGCAGCGGGTGTGCTGGCAGGGGATCCACCATGGTAGGGCGAGGCGGTTAAATAGACCGCCTTGTTATGTGAATGGACTGATGGGTGAATCGTCACTACTCAGCTGAGCTGTCAGCTGATTAACTATGGTCGGGTTTCACTCTCGTGACCTGCCTGAACTGACGCTATGCTCGATTTATTTTTGTTAATTCTATCGTCATTCATAATCTACACTTTGTAACAATTGTCATATGTTAACTGATTGATATTCTCAATAAAAAATTTAAAAAATATTACAAACAACTTCCTCACTAGTTTGGAAATATTTTTGCGGGGTGTCTTTCGCACACTGCTGTAAGGGGGGGTCAGGTTTGGAGGACCAGACCCAACTGAGAGGGGATCAAAAAGATATCCACGAAACATGGATATCAATATCCACTAGAGGAAATAGAGAAATGAAATGGAAGAAAAACTCCCGACTAAAGGCCGAAATAATAACGACCTCAAAATAGGGCGAGGCTCGCAGACTCAAGCAGACATAAAACAGATAGGGAAACAATAACGGCGTAAGCCGAAAATAATAGCGACCCAAGAAAATAGGGCGAAGCTCGCAGACTCGAGCAGAGAAATAGATCGTTAGGGAAAATCAACTTGGTGAAAGCCAAATGATAACAACCCAGTAAAATGGGCGATAGCTCACAGACTAGAGCAGAGGGAAAACAAAACAAAACAGAGAGGCAAAAGGAGACGGGAAGAAACCAAGGTACTGTCTAGAAACAGACAGGAGAGGAAAACCAAGGAAGGAAAAGAGCGAGAAGGGAAATGAACTCTAAAAGAAAAGAGAACTCCTATCTCACTAAGGCAGACCCCACGGGTACTTTTAGTAGAAGCAAAAGAACAAGTGGTCCCCAATTCCTATACTGTCAATACCTGGCTTTGTGTAGAAGCAATGAAAACACAAAAGCACCGGAAGCAGGAAGCACCGTGCTTATATAGCCAGTGGGGAACTTAACACAGGTGCGCCAAATAAGTACCTGGAGGTGGAAAACCCTCGCACGGCGGCAGAAAAAATAGGACAAGAGCGCCCACACGTGGCTCCGAGAGGAAACGACCACAGAGACGGAAGGAAGACGGCCAAACCAAGACAACTGCTTGCAAAGTGAGGGGACAGGGCACATAGTAGACAGGGGTCTGAGTGGACAGTGGACAATGGACAGGGTTCGTATTCGGACACAGCCAAGGCCTAAGCAAAGACTCTAATGGTTTATTAGTAGAATCAGGTGTGTAACTGCTTGGTTGGAACCAGGGCTGTGTCCGAATCAGAGCCCTATCTACTGCTCCCTGTCTCCTGCATACAGTGCACTGGCAGAAGTGTGCTGTTTAATGTGCACTGTTTAGCAGTCCGCGAAAAATATCCGCCATACTATTTTTCAACCGCACTGTGGAAGTGTCGTAAGCAGGTCATAAGACCTCCCGCCAGTGTTGCCATGTCCACAGTTTTACAGCTAAATTGGGATACTTAAAATTTAAAATACGTTGGTTTCGGTTAAAAATAGCCTATAATTTGGGCTACTTTTGAATCGCCATTTGCCTGTCTTTGTCAAGATCTGGCAACCCTGCACCCCACTCTTGCACTGCCATGTCACGTGTTGTTTTTGTTGTATTTGAACACGTCAGCTTAAAACTAAGCTTCACGTCATATTTATGTGACCAAAATGTTCATGTACTTCTTGAACATTGTGCTCCCGAATGTACTCAGCGAAACCCCGGAAGTAAGTGTGTTATCCGGGTGTTTGAAGTATACTGCAATTTGAAAGATTTTCGCGTACTCTATGACTTTCTCGCCCTATCTACTCACCAAGGCTACTCAACAGTGTGGAAGAGTGCTGATTCAGACACGGCCCAGGGCCGTCTCAAGTGTGGGTGGGGCCCGGGGCAAGTCAACCTACGCGGGCCCCAGCTGTTAACGTGATGACATCATAGCTAACCCGTCATAGGCTTAAATAGTATCTATTATAGAACGAAGGATTTACAGGCTATGACATCACACAAACCAACCATATACAACCAATCAATTGAAGAATTAGTAGGCTATACCATTACTCTGCCCTTGAATTAAAATATTGTAATTAACGATAACAACTCGCCACACTTTTGCTTAATTTCTCCAATTAAAATTAAAACAATAACACTGTGGGTTGTGGTAGCCTACGATCATAGCTATGAACCATGAATTGTAAATTGTTCTATTTATTCAGGTGGACCATCAAATAATTGTAAATGTTCACAATGTTGAACACTAGCGTTTTCATTGTAAAGAGAGGTAAAAAAGAGGTTTGCTTCACCACAATCAATAGAACAATCTACTATTTGTGGTTCATAGCTATGGTCGTACCACAATCCACAGTATTATCATTTTTAAATGTTAACTGGAGAAATTGAGCAAAAGAAAAGCAAAGTGGATTTTGTGTAATGGTAGCTTGAGCGCATTCACGTGAAGGGGAGTTGAAATCTGCAGGGCAGTCGAAAAACAGCACACTTGCCTCAGCAGCGTTGACCTGCTCTTCCTCCTCCACATTTTTCTTTACGAATCTATCCAAGGAACCTTTCAATTTTACATTTAGTTAATCTTTTTCTTTTTTATGCTCCCGAGCTGTAGCATACATTCTGAATTTGTCTCGGTCTCTGCTGTTTGAGCTTGCCACTCGTCTCGGAAAAAAAAAACTTTAAGCGAAATTGAAAATCAAAAGCTATGCAGCGGTATAGGGTATAGCTTTGTGCAGCTAAATATCATAGCTGCACAAAGCTATACCCCCCCTCCCCCCCGAAAAGACGGCCCTGGTTGGAACAAAAGCCTACACCCACACTGGCCCTTACTGGAAAATATTGAGAACCCCTGGCTTAGAAGAAGAAATGTTAGGAATCTGTGCTGTCATTATTGAAAAAGCAGATGGGTTTAGCCAGGCATTTCCTCTCAGTTGAGAGCTCTGCTGGGCCCAGCTCCACTTCTCTCTTACTTTACTCTTTACTCCACATACAAAAACATGAACTGTCTCTTTTTACTCTCCATCTACCACTCTCATTCTCCACTGTCTTCTACATTTTCTCAAAATGTGGGTGGCACAGGGCATGATATTCTAATGACCTGTTTCTTGTACCTGCCCCCTGGGTTGCCAGCTGTCTACAAAAAAAATGTGTGTGGGGGGTATACATTTTCAACGTGTTAGTGACATTGCCTTTAATAACCTACCTTTGTGCATCGTAGTTGCTCTTGCGTGATGGGGAAGGCAGTGAACGTATTAATCCGTTGCATTGATAAAATGATCATAGCTGCAATTGACGGCTTGGATATACCCATAAAACAATCAAAATAAATAATCGAATAAATCGTTGGATTTACTGAAAAAAAAAAAAGATCTAATTTACGATTTACCTAATAAAGTCATGTAGCCTACAGTGGTTGAACACAATAGCCTATATGCAACGTCTTCAACTTAATAATTTTGGAGAAGCTATGCTGACACAAATCGTCTCTCCGTTAAAGCGAATATGATCCAGACACTGTCTATCAATGAATCCATCTAATATTTATCTGGTATGATATACCAGACCAGACAGTCAATCATAGCTTACTTTTACATATTTTTCTTTTTATGACAGCTCTTTAATAATTGCAAGTTAGCTATGCAAATGAAAATATGACCAATATTATGTTCAAATAACATGCACTCATTTTAATATCCATTTATGCGAAAGATGCTGTATTTTTCATAGTAATCTATTGGCGCCACTAGACATAAACCACCTTTTTTTCTGAACAAAGTTGTGCGGAAAAAATTATTAAGTGAAAACTCTGAATATGCGTATCTTGCACGACTTGCAGACATGCCTCATTTTCATCAATTCTCCACCCCGCACGCATAATGCCACATACAGTATATGCTGGAGAGACGCTTAAAACAGAGGATAAGTCAAATGTCTGAATCACAAATAGCTTAAGCTACGCGGAAGTAAGTAAGTAAGTCCCACTTGCGCATGCTTATCTCAACTCCGAATCTGGCCCCTAATGTTTAATATTCTGTATAATATTTTTTTCTTCATGTGTTCTCTTCATGAAGACAATTCCTTGTGAAGCATGTGATATTTGAAATCATGTTGTTCCCTGTGGGTTACCGTCATGACTATGATCAACCCAGGTGAGTTGAACACTCTGAGGGGTAGATCCACTAAAAACAGCCAGGAACGCTATCCATGCCATACTAACGATTCACTAAAGCATTGATGCAAATCAAGTAACCGCGTAACCACAACCAAATAGCTAGCATGGTGCTACAGTCTCTGTGTACAGAGGCCATGGGCAAGGGGGAATCATCTATCAGCAGGGACCAAGAGATAGATGTCATCCACAATTTGACCAATGCATTCTTGTGTGCAAACAATCCACTAAAAACAGGATTCAAACTGGATAAACCGAAATTACGTGCATAGTCATTGATATGGAAATCCCCAATGCAAAATAGTTTAGGCAGGAGTACATATCACACATAAATAAAATATAAAGGAGCTGTATTCCAAAAAGCAGGATAAGCAAGTTAGCCAGATAACTCCAAAATAATACCATGAAACGACCTCAGAAATATCAGCAGCTAACAATATGTATGACTGAATCACACTCCTAAATCAGATCCTAGTGCATTTTCATTGACTGAAATCTGACTAATGTGATGATACAGCCTTATCATTCTCAGAGTTCTCTGGATAACTTGATAATCCTGTTTTATGGAATACTCCCCAGGTCTGAAAGTAGTCCTTGCTGATATGGTGCATCTTGCTGCTGTAAAATACTGTTCAGTTACAGATGGCATCAATGCCTGTGGAGGTGGATTTCAACAATGTCACTGCATTCGGATACTGCAAACTACGTGTTTAAAGTATACCAGGAAGCCCTCAAAGGCTTGATGTCAAATGTAGAGTATTTATCCTGCAATGCCCTATATTGTGGCACTGGCAATGTCATGGTTTTATGCCTGCTTCTGGCGGTTGTGGGGACTGTTGGCCGAAAGAGGACACTCCAAATATTGCACAGAAAGCAAAAGGATACTTGTCTGCTCCTTTGATGCAGAAATATACATTTCTTGATATGGAATTTTTTATACTAAGCATCGTTAAGCAATGATTAAGTTTAAACCAAACATTTTCAGTTAATCTGTTTTAATCCATTTTGCTGATTTACACATAATTAAAGTTCATCTGGTAACAATGTGTTGCCTATTTCACCCATTTATGCATTTTGAAGTGGAGAAAGATAAACACCTTTTCTGAGGTGGCTTTCAGATTTGATATAGATCTACTATAAATTATCCATTTGTTTCAACACACAATACTTCCGTGAGGAAAGAAGAATGAAGTGTGCATTCATCAGAAAACCACCTCTTAATTTCAGGAGTGATTTTTTAATTTAATACTTATTCATAATTAAAGTCTGTGTACAGAGGAGTTGGAGATACCTTGAATGCAGTGTAAGTGGAATTCCAGTGGCAGTATTTTTCTGCACTTGCGGGGCTGGAGCCTATCCCAGCATGCATTGCACGAGAGGCAGGAATACACCCTGGACAGGTCGACAATCCACTAAAAGGCAGACCATTCACTCACACACTCATACTTATGGGCATCATCTAGTCCTCACTAAGTCTTAACAGTAGATAGATGATGGTTAGTTATGCCCTAATATGTAAAACCATAGAATTGAAAGAGTGTGTATTTTCTTTTTCACATCACTGTATATTGCAATTTTAAAAAATTGTTTTTTTTCCCACTAAATATTGGATCACCATAAACGGAGAAAATACATTGTTACATAAAGGTACATTCTCCTGTGTAGTTCAAATATCATCTAACCATGTTCCCAGATTTGTTACAGCACATTATTGGTTCAGCACATGTGACCTTGGCCTCACGCCCATGAAATATCTAACCATAAATATTTCATAAGTTGGGCCAGCGATGGACAGCTCTAGTCCCTCAGGGTCACTGCCATCTGCGTGTTTCCCCTCTGTCTCATGGAGAGGAGTCACAAGACGTGTGGCTCAGCACCACCCGGCGTGCACCAGCTGTGCCAACCTCTCCTTCCTGCACGCTCACAACAACCAGTCATGCCATTTCAAACTTCACTTTGCAACTATTGTGTTGATGTTTAATAGGTTTTTTTGTTTTACAGATCATTCTATTACAGGTTCTCAGGAAGAGATGTTATTCAAATGCTTGATTGTACTTAGATTGTAATAGAACTGGTTTAAGTAAAAATGGTTCACTCAGTGCCCCAACCAAATAAAATGAAATGGCTAATTATAAAATAAGTTATTCAATGATTCAAAGTCCAGAAGAGGCAGCCATTTTGTTTGCCGCCATTTTGTTTGCCACCATTTTGTATCTTCCTGACATCTCTGAACATTTTAAAATGTTAGAAACCACAGCCCTGAATGTGATTTATATAAGTATAATATTGTGGCAATAATTAAAACTGCGCTGGGTGTGTTGAGCAGAGGCAGAAAAAAATAAAGTAATTGTGGTGATAATTAAAGGATGATACAGGCCAAGCTGGAATTTGACAGTGCTCAGCGGTCTTTGGAGTTATTCAGTGTTCCTCCCCACTCTCCCCTCCCTCCTCTTACCAACATGTGAGTAATTAAATGTTGCACGTTAGAGGCTCAACAGAGATCTTTAGTCCACAACTTGCTGAGGTAAGAGGCCACAAGGCCTGGAGGGCAAATGCAATGTTCTATAAAGGCTGAAGTTTGTGAAGCTTTTTTTTGGAAGGCCTGGGGACACAGTGCTATCCATTCAAACCCTGCACATGACCCAACAGTGGTGGAAAAAAAAACCCACAAGGCCATATTGTGATGGCCCATAGACTAATCACGTTAGGGCCAGTTAAATATACAGTATGAATTTTATAAGGCCGGTAACCTTTCAACATGTGCCTTAAGTGAATTTTAAAGGGGGATTCCTTTTGAATATTTTGGGATCAGCTCACACTGGTCACATGCAAACTGGTATAAATGTGGCTATTTACCACATTTTAAATTAACCTCAATTAAAATGAGCTATTGTGAGACCTCTAAAATTGATAAATAATGCTGTCATTATTGAGTATTTTCAAAATATTTTACATTTGATTTCAGTATGGAAACAAATGTTGTGTGGGGGCGGGAGTACACATTATCTCACTGTGTGACTTCAAGGTGTAAATAATACTGCTCTGCAACATCAAAGGGCTGATTTTGAGATGCTCTGTCCAGTTCCAAGTGTCTGGTTGCAAGAATTGCCTATTTCACATAGACTATTGAAAAGATCTTGTTTCAGCACAAGCACACAGCTCACCACACACACGTTAGATAAACATCATCTCACCTGGTGCACCTGTAACCTGTCATTACCTGCCACAAAATACCATGCCTGGGCTGTGATCTGATCTGCGAATGTAGCCTCTGTCTGGATAAAGGAAAGAGAAGGAGAACAGAGGCGACCTCTACGATTGCCAAACGTGTAACTCAAGCAGGGGCCCGCTAATCAGATTGTCCATTCAAAACCGTTTCAATAAATCACGCGAACAGAATGGACAGAAAATGCTAGAATAGAGACAGGTTGTCTTGCACAGCCTGGTTATCATCTGTCTTCTTACCTGCCCACATTCATCAAGTCTGTAAAGGACTAACCCAGGGACCTCCTGAAATGCTCAGTCAAGGTTCTGACCTTTTACTCTCTCTTTTTCACTGTCACAAAAAGAATGTCTTTGAGGCAGGCTGAATTTTGCAAATAAGTTCATACGTGCTCACTGAAAAATCAGTCATACAGGTTAAAATTATAAAACACGGGAACAGAGCTAAAAGTTTATGTGTGATTTATCATTCTATGTGTAAATGTCAGTACGAATAAAACTTAAGTGTGATTGAAATACTGTTTTGTCTACATTTTGTTATCTACACATAAGGAAGTCTAATTCAAGAGACATCATGTAAAGACAAATGTATCTACTGTATGTGTTTTAAAATGTATTGCAATAATGTTTTCCCAGTGTATTTTGGGAGCTCTTTGACAAATCATTGAGATCTTTGTTATTTAATGGTTTATTTATATTCTAAGATCTTTGTTACAAAAACAAACCCATTTTAAGCCAAAATACAGATGACATAAAAAATTTCAGAAACCTCATTTTAAACTATATGTATTAATTTTCCTAGCGTTTAACATAAAAATCCACACATATCAACTGAAAAGAACTTCTCCTCCACTAGACTTGTGATATATTACTGCTACTGTTCCTCATACAGCCATTAAATAAACATCACGATATCTGTGTTACACTCAGAAAACCACAGAATAAAACTGGGCACTAAAACAGATTTTAAGCCTGTTTGCGTGCGAGTGTGCGAGTGTTTGCACATCCTGAAAATGCAAGACACAACTAGGCTGAAGGGGAAGCTATAGATAGATGTGGAGGACTTGTGACTGGAGAACAGAGCACAAGGATCAGCTATCCCTTGGCTATGCAACATAATTCACTTGTACAGGCAAGCATACACACACACACACACACACACACACACCAGGCACACGCACACACACACGCACGCAGGCTACATCCTTAATATACACTTGGTATTTCTCAATCAACTTCCCATTTAATTTCATTTATGGTTTTGTCTTTTAGAATCTATCATGTATCTTCATCCTTATTTTCTCTCTATTTACTCTTAACAATTGTCTATAGGTTCATTATAGACTACATAAAATGTCCATATTATGCATCTGATAAAACGTCTGAATGAACAAAAACAAAGAAAATGGCAGTGAGCCAAACCTGTACTGTGTTTAAATACATTTAGGGTCAAACACTAGTTTTTAATAACCTTAATCAATCAAGATATTGAGCCAACAAAAATGAGCAAACATACGGTGGACGAAGTTTGAAAATCCCTGCTTCAGGTGTTCTGCTCCATGACAACTGGAATGTCATCGGTTCAATGGCCAGAGGGGACAAGGCTCCCACAACGGTTCAGTGAACTGAACTGAACTGAGGAGGGTCAAGTCCATCTGTATATTCACATAGAGCCCTATTCAGACTTACACACAAGCTGAAGTGTTCTTGCCGATTTAAAGTTGCACGTTTCCGAAGCAGCTACACATAGTGGACACGTGCTTCTCTTCAATATTGGGAGGTGCTACTGGACAAAGTAAATTGGCTCAGGATAAGTACCCACCAATGACCACACCCACAGGATGAAAGAAATTGGCACTGCATGGAATTCCACTTACAGCTTTTCAAGTATCTCCAACTCCTCCAAAACACAGACATGACTTTAAATTTGGAACATTTACTGGAAAGGTCTTCAAATTAAGCACTAGTGGTAAAATATCACTGCACGTAATACCTTAAAGCTGAAAAATATTTTAAAAGAATAAAAGCCTTTACAATACAACAATGGTGAATAAAACACCCTGTGAATAGGTGAGTCCGTATTTTGGATTGTTTTCAATCGACCCATTTAAAAGAATAGTAAATTAAACAAGAAGAGGCCCCTCACTGTGTTAAAATATATGAGTGCATTCTGGCTCTCCCTTTAGAAGTTGTTGCAATGAGGTGCAAATTGATAATTTACATTTGGGTATAAGGAGTCGCTCTTATCCAAAGCAGTTTACAGAGATTTTCAGGTACAAGCCATTAATGCAGCTGGATAGTTTACTGAAGCGATTCAGGTTACTTACTCACTCACTCATGGATACTGTAGCAGTGCCACACATGAGAATCAAACTCATAACCTTCAGTTACAAAACGAAGCAAAAGCTCCCCCTCAGCAAAGGTCTTTATGTCATTCCACTTTACAATTTGAACGTACAAGTGGGTGAAATATGCAACAAGCTATTGTCTTTAATGGGCTTCAATTACAGGTATGTGAAAATCAATCAGAATATTTTATTTGACAGATGAAAATAATGGTCGAACATATTTCATTTGTTGAAAGATAGGAGGGTAAAAACTCAAGCCTAATTTTAATGAAGGAGAGCTGTTTGTGCAGCTATTGGCCAAGCAACCAGTCCATTCTGTTTGGTCCACATTCTTTATCTATGGCTCTTGTCGGCAAACATGCAAAGTGGACCAAGACTGAGGAGGGGGTGTGTTTAGTGGAGCAATGCATGCAGGAAGGGGATGACTTGCAATATAAATGGAGGGATGTGCAGACTGCCATTAAAAAATAAGTTGGCCAGGCACAAAACAAGACATTAGAGGGTGGAACGGGTACCAGATATGCAGTACAAAATATTACATTACACAACATGCAATTCTTGGTTACTAATTTTGGGGAATGTGTTTTTCTTTAATAATTAATGAGTCATTAACTGAAAGAACACTTGCATAGACCCTAGTTAAATAGCTAAAAGAAAAAACTCAAATTTACAGAAAAACATCATTTTTAATTCCAAACTCTTTAATAACCAGGTGACATAGTTTTCGAATTGAACAATGACAATATAATGTACATTTGAGCTGTTCCAGTGTTGGGAAGAAGCCCTCTTCTGACTTCTCATCATTCTCATCATTAGGTGGGTCCAACAATTTAAACACACCATAATAGGGGAAATGTGTGAGGGGGAGGGGCGTGTGTGGTGCGGAGGACCAAACGCGGCTATCGGAAACTGGAAAGTTCCCACGAATAGGAACCACAAGATGGAGAAACTCCGATAATATGAAAGGGAAACAAAACGAGAAAATCAACAAAGCTCCCACTCTCGACAGGAGAATAACAAAGAAAGGAGACTGGAGAGAAGAGAAATAAAAGCGACCCGCGGGGGAAACGGGCGAATAACTCGTAGACACGAGAGATAAAAAGACGCACATCCTCCTCTCAATAAACCGAGAGGGAAAAACGAAGAGGCGATAAGAAACTAAATAAACGAAAATAAGGAAAGGAAACTTCTCGCTTTCAATACGAAAGCAGGCAGAGAGAGGTGGACAGGAAACAGCCAGACTTAACTTGTAGTCGGCAGGCAGAGTAAGGAAAACCAGGGAGAAAGACCAAACGTGCAAGCGAACGAAAAGTTTCTAAAAAACTAATTGCACAAAAGGCAAGTCCCGCATTACCCAAAAGGCATATGGGGCAAAGTGGTCTCCTTAAGCGCCTAGTCCTATACCTTACCGGCTCTGAATAGCAAACGAATACAATACAAAAGCACCGAAAAGACGAAGCACGGAGCTTAAATAGCCGGCAGGTAACGCAAAACAGGTGTGAGTAATAATAGCCGGGCGAGATCAAAATACCGGAAGGGAAGACGGAAAATCCGATAGAGTGCCTCGACGATGCCAAAGAAAAGAACGACCGCAGAAATAAACGAGGGCTGCCAAAAACCATGACAGGACCCCCCCTCTAACGGACGACCCCAGGCGATCCCTCAGCCTTGTTTCTACGGAAGTCCCTAATAAGTGTTGGGTCCAAGATGTTCCTGGAGGGGACCCAGCAACGCTCCTCAGGATAATAACCCTCCCAGTCTACTAAGAACTGGACGCCTCTGCCCACACGTCTCTCTGCCAAAATGCGCCGGACCTCCCCCAGTAAGGCGGGGAGGTGGGGGTGGCTTTTCTGCAGGGGCGGGGGCGCTCACCAACACCAGTTTAAGCCGGGAAACATGAAAGGTGGGAAGAATACGCATAGAGCGTGGCAGCAGAAGGCGAACGGTGACTGGGTTGATTTTGCGAGTTATCTTAAATGGTCCCACAAACCGCGGCGCGAGTTTACGGGACTCCACATGCAGGGGCAAGTCCCACGTGGATAACCAAACTCGCTGACCAACCCGGTAAGAGGGGGCCGGGTGACGGCGCCTGTCAGCAGCAGCCTTCTGTTTGGCTGAGGCGCGCAAGAGTGAAGCGCATACCCGCCTCCAGACTGCTCGGCACCTCTGCACAAAAGACCCCGCAGATGGTACCTCCACATCTCTCTCCAGCTCAGGGAACAAAGGGGGCCTCGAAAGGAGAGAGGCCCGTGGAGGCGTTACGCAAGGTGTTATGAGCGTACTCCGACCAGGTGAGGTGGCGGCTCCAAGATTTGGGTTTGGACGCGGCCAGGCACCGGAGGGTGCTCTCCAAGGTTTGATTTGTGCGCTCTGTCTGTCCGTTAGTCTCCGGATGAAAGCCGGAAGACAGGCTGACGGACGCCCCTAATAAGGCAGAAAACGAGCGCCAAATTCCCGCACATCGCTCTCCATTTTCGGCCACCAAAAGTGCCGAGCCAAAAATTCCTTGGTACGGTGGACACCAGGATGAGCAGCTAGCTGGGACGAGTGGCCCCACTGGAGAACCCGGGACCTGACCCGGGAGGGAACAAAAAGACAGTGAGGTGGGCCGCAACCAGGACCAGGGTCCGAACGCAATGCCTTCAATACGGCTGCCTCAATCTCCCATATTACTGGAGCCACAATCTGCGTGGCGGGCATGATGGGTTGGGGAAGCGGCTCACTATCAGCGCGATCGTAAATGCGCGAGAATGCATCAGGCTTAATATTCTTCGACCCGGGTCGGTAGGTAATTAAGAACTTGAAGCGGGTGAAGAATAAAAACCCATCAGGCTTGACGAGAATTGCACCTTTTGGCCTGTTGGACATATTCCAAGTTCTTATGATCGGTCCACACAGTGATGGGGTGTTCAGCTCCCTCCAGCCAGTGACGCCACTCCTCTAATGCCAGCTTAACCGCCAACAGCTCCCGGTCCCCTACATCATAATTTCTCTTGGCAGGTGTCAAAGCACAAGAGAAATAAGCGCAAGGGTGCAGTTTGCGGTCCAGCGGCAAAAAAACAATGGCCCCTACTCCGAACTCTGAAGCATCCACCTCTACCACAAAAGGGAGGGAGGGATTGGGAGTTATCAGAATGGGCTCGGAGCTGAATCTCCTTTTAAACTCACCAAAAGCCACCTCGGCCTTAGTGGTCCACTGAAAATGTGAAGAGGAAGTACTCTTCTTGGTAAAGGCTATGATGGGGGCGGCTACCGTGCTGAAATTATGAATAAAGCGTCTGTAAAAATTGGCAAAGCCTAAAAAATGTTGGACCTGTTTGACAGAAAGCGGGGTGGGCCAGTTCTTAACAGCGGTGACCTTATCGGGGTCCATTTGAACTCTACCATCCTCCACAATAAACCCCAGAAAAGAAACAGATTTCTGGTGGAAGGAACGTTTCTCCGCCTTCACGAATAACTTAGCTTTAAGAAGCGCTTCAAGAACTTGCCGAACATGCTCGATGTGAGAAGTGAGGTTCGAGGAGAAGATTAAAATGTCGTCAAGGTAGACGAAAACTAATCGCTCTGAAAACTCCCTGAGGACATTGTTCACTAGCGCCTGAAAAACAGAGGGGGCACTAGTGAGAAAGGCATCACCAGATACTCATAGTGGCCGCTGTGGGTGTTAAAAGCGGTCTTCCACTCATCGCCCTCACACATCCGAACAAGATTTTATGCTTTACGCAGGTCCAGCTTAGTGAAAACCGACGCCCCCTGCAGGCGCTCGAATGCAGAGTTCATGAGCGGACGAGGGTATCGGTTTTTGATAGTTATCTCGTTAATACCCCGGTCATCAATGCACGGTCTTAGCCCTCCATCCTTTTTCTTGACAAAGAAAAACCCCACCCCTGCCGGGGAAGTGGAGGGCCTAATGAACCCGTTAGCCAGCGACTCTTCGATATAATCCCTCATGGCCGCGCACTCAGGGGCCGATAAGGAGTAAAGGGACCCCCTAGGAGGAACCGTGCCCGGGTAGAGTTCGATGGTGCAGTCGTAGGGCCTATGAGGGGGCAAGGTCGTGGCGCGCTGTTTACTAAAAACCTTGGCTAAATTAGAGTAACAAGTGGGAACGTTAGCGGGTAGCTGGAAATTGAGAGACCCCGCCAATAGGGTGCTCCCATGGTCAGGAGAGGAGTTACCCAACGAATCCCACCTGATGTCAGTGTCAGACGGATCCTCATCCCAAAAGGAATCCCCGTCTGCTAACGAGTCCCAAGCTAGACTCTCGGCCTCCGTTACAGGACGAGAGAAGGGGCTCTCCAAATCGGGCTGCGACTCCACCTCCTCTAGGTTGCTATCAGAGGTAACAGATACACTTGAGATAGAGGGAGTAGAAAAACAACAGTGGGAACGGCACCGGGGACCCCATTGCAAAATAACGGGGCTGTCCCCTCCCCAGTCGATATAGGGGCAGTGCTGCACGAGCCAAGAATGCCCGAGGACGAGCGGATAGGCCGGCGAATCCACCAAAAAAAATTTTATGTTCTCCCAGTGTCCCTGGTGGGGGGTGCTCATATGTAGGAGCCCTGTAATCTCCCTAATAGTGCCGGAGCCCAGCAGACGGCCGTCAAGGGTGGTAACCAGGCGGGATCGCGGTAAGGAGTGGACAGGGATTTTGCGCTGCCTGGCCCACTTGATGTCCATAAAGCACTCAACTGCCCCAGAGTTGATAAAAGTGTCAACATTAGTCGAACGCTTACCCCAGAGCAGTTGGACCGATAGTAGGATCCGTGGCAGTGTATTATTCCGTCTCGCTATCAGCCCAGAATCTCCTAGCGAGACCTCTCGTTCTCCCTGAAGTTTGGGACACTGGCCCTTTAAATGGCCTCTCCTCCTGCAGTAGCGACACCAACCCACCCGAGGTTTTACAAAGGTGGTGTCGCGCATGGAGGAGCCACCTACCCGCATAGGCTCCCCTAAGTTGGAAAATGGGTGGGCGGGTGTGCAGGCTGGTGGCACTACAAACCAAAGCACTGAACGTGGCCGGGAGCTCGAACAATTTCTGACCTCTTTAACGGGGTCAGAAAGGGCATTAAGAAACAAGACCTTGAGCGGGCCCTCAGCCCACCGTTTCCCCAGCTAATGCTCGGAAGTTAATGGAAAACCCGGCCACCGTATCGGTACCCTGACGGAGACGGGTCAGGTTCATGGCAGCCTCCTGACCGGAGACATCATGGTCAAAAACCATCACCATCTCCTCCATCAAACTATCCGCATCACGCATAACAGGGGCGTTAGAGCGAATAAGAGGGTCAGCCCAGGCGAGGGCAGTACCGGTGAGCAGTGACAAAATAAAAGCGATTTGGGATTCCTGGGACCCAAAACTGGAAGGCTGAGCCTTAAAAAAAAAAAATCAAACACTGGGTCAAGAACCCTCTACACTTCCCAGATTCCCCATTGTACCGAAGGGGAGGCTAGAGTTTGGGCTCTCTTATGGCATGTTGAAGTGGTGAGGGGGCGGGATTGACTGGTGCTTGTGCTACTGGGTGTTGAGCAGCTGCGGAGGTAAATGCACGGAGACTCTTCGCTAAATCGCGGAGGCAATATCCCTGATATTGCAGTTGCTCAACAAGCTGACACTGCTGCTCACACATAGCTTGTTGCCTGGCCTGGAGGGCAAGAATGCCCTCCTCATGAGAGGCCCAAGCAGAGCTCTGCGTGGCTAGCACCTGCTTAGCTCCCTGCAAAACCGCTGATCCGTCCATATGGCTTCTGTATTCTGTGAGGGGGAGGGGCCGTGTGGTGCGGAGGACCAAACATGGCTATCGGAAACTGGAAAGTTCCCACGAATATGTAATGGGGCGTGACGTGTGAGGTAGGAGGAGCCAAACGCAGCAAGGGGATTCTTTAAGCCCTAAGGCCATTAAGGCGGGAAACCCCGCAGTTAAGGGAGGAGACAAGACCGGGAAAACACATACCAACGCTACTGACCGGCTCACTGTCACACACCAATGAGTAGAAGCGGAAACGCCAGGTTTCAGCAAGAAAACCAAACAAGGCTAATGGACAAAGCACAGGGCTCCCATACTTCTACGAGCAAAGTGACAGAAGAAAGAGCCAGAAATAATAAGCGCCCTGTCTCGGCAACGAGACGCATAAGAACAGGCGAGTAGCATAATGGCACAATCAACACACACCAAACGTACCGAAGCTACAAACCGGCACACTGTAACACGTAAATGAGTAGAAGCACAAACGCCTGGTTTCACAGCAAGAAAACCAAACAAGGCGAAAGGGAACAAAGAACTGCTACCCTATACTTCCCTCAGTAATGAGGTATTAGAATAGGCGAGTAGCATAAAAGGTACACATAAAACACACAGCCAACAAACACTGAAAACTAATAAACATTAGTATACGAGGAGGCGAAAAGGAACGGAGATCTAACGTTCCAAGGCTACTCTCAGGGACTCGCAGTCAAACGCAAACCTGTCAACCAAAACGCCCAAGCTCCATATAAGGAGAAACATACCTGGAGAACGAACAGAACTACAGTTCCGAACAAAATTGTCCCGCAAGTAAAAAGGACGAAACAGAACAGCTGCACCGGAATTACCGGCTAAAAGACCAACACGAGTTTGATAGCGAATATAAGCCCTGCCTCTTGGTAAAGAGAAAATGTAACGAGGTGAAGGAACAGATATAATATAACATGGCTAGTTTCATAGGCTCGCAGTCAAATGCAACAACCAGGAAGCATGAACAGAAAAGAGCCAGGGGAGATGAGTCCTAATAACTACATCTACATAGGCAAGTACGCCAGGGGGGAAGAGTCCGAATAACTACATCCACATAGGCAAGTCCCGCATTGATCCAGAAAACGTAAAGGGGTAAACGCCCGATCTCCCAGGAGAGAGAAACATTTTACAGGCGAGCCGACGGAGCACCGTCGTCCCATAACTTTACTAGCAAAATGACTAACTGAAGCTTGGTAAAAAATAAACGCCCTAGCCTCTAAATAATGGGAAATGTAAGGAGGCGAAAAGAACAGAGCTAACATTCTAAGACTATTTTCAGAAACGCGCAGTCACACACAAACATGTCCACAACATCGCCAAAGCTCCAAATAAGGAGAAACATACCCGGAGAACGAACAGAAGAACAGTTCTGAACAAAATCGTCCCGCAGGTAAAAAGGACGAAACAGAACAGCTGTAACAAAAGAACAACGCAAACTTAATAGAAAATAGCACACACTTCCTCTCAATATAACAAAAAACCCTGACTCACAACAAAGGGGAACGTAGTCCATGAGAAGGAGACAAAACTGGGAAACAAACGTACCAAAGCTACTAACCGGCTCACTGTAACACGGAAATGAGTAGAAGCCCAAACGCCAGGTTTCTCAGTAAGAAAACCAAACAAAGGCGAAATGGAACAAAGAACTGCTACCCTATACTTCTGAGCTAAGTAACTAAGTAGAAGCGTGAACGCCCGATCTCCCAGGAGAGAGAAACATTTTACAGGCGAATTAGAGCAGAGATCTGCGGTCCCATACTTCTACGAGATAAGTAACTAAAGAGCCAGCAAGAATAAGCCCTGCCTCAGCAATGAGACGTTAAAACAGGCGAGTAGCGTAAATGGTACAAATACTCACACCAGACAATGCAAATAACACAAAGACAAAACAATCACAATGAACAATCATCAATATCGAAGCCCAGAACAGAGGAAAACGTGGGCTTATATAACTCCCAGATAACCAAGCACAGGTGTGGATGCTGACAGAAGCTCCGCAATCAAGGCGGGGCGGAGCAAGCATCCACTAAAAGGGCAGCGCCCTCGCGTGGCTACCGAGGAAAACGACCGCATGGGGAAAAAAGCGTCAAAACAATGACAGAATAGGAACCACAAGACGGAGAAATTCCGATAATATGAAAGGGAAACAAAACGAGAAAATCAACAAAGCTCCCATTCTCGACAGGAGAGTAACAAATAAGGGAGACTGGAGAGAGGAGAAATAAAAGCGACCCGCGGGGGAAACGGGCGAATAACTCGAGACACGAGAGATAAAAAGACGCACCTCCTCCTCTCAATAAACCGAGAGGGAAAAACGAAGAGGCGATAAGAAACTAAATAAACGAAAATAAGGAAAGGAAACTTCTCGCTTTCAATACGAAAGCAGGCAGAGAGAGGTGAACAGGAAACAGCCAGACTTAACTTGTAGTCGTCAGGCAGAGAAAGGAAAACCAGGGAGAAAGACCGAACGTGCAAGCGAACGAAAAGTTTCTAAAAAAACTAATTGCACAAAAGGCAAGTCCCGCGTTACCCCCAAAGGCATATGGGGCAAAGTGGTCTCCTTAAGCGCCTAGTCCTATACCTTACCGGCTCTGAATAGCAAACGAATACAATACAGAAGCGCCGATAAGAGGAAGCACGGAGCTTAAATAGCCGGCAGGTAACGCAAAACAGGTGTGAGTAATAATAGCCGGGCGAGATCAAAATACCGGAAGGGAAGACGGAAAATCCTCGACGATGCCAAAGAAAAGAACGACCGCAGAAATAAACGAGGGCTGCCAAAAACCATGACAAAATGGGTCAAGAAATGTTCAAGTTTAAAATTCATCAGAACTTGCAGGATTAATTACTGACTTGCAATCTGAAGAAAGTGCATTCCACTACAGATTTAAAAAATTGTGAAAAATCATGCAAGCTTTTTTCTATTAGCTCTATTATACCCATATATAGTATCATGACCAGAGGCATACTACTGTTTCAGACAAGTAAGTGATGATAGCCCAGTAAACAAATTCTGTCATATTCTATCAGTAAACTTGAGAGCTTGCAACAGGCACTACTAGTACAGAAAACAATAAATCTTAGGCACAGTATGTACGTATAGTCTGGTTTTACTGGGCAGTTTTCGAAGAAAAAATCACAACAAAAATGTGTGAAAACATTTTGAATTTTCTATGGTTTCCACCAGCTTATGGTTTCCACCAGTCCTGGAAAACAGTACCCTACTGCTCATCCATATACTGCTGAAATGAGTGATCGTTCTTTGTTTGCTTTTAGGGTTTTTTTGTCTATACTGTGAATAATGTGGCCTTTTGCACCTCTCAACTAAGAGACTGTTTGATTTTTAAAAATCCTTTCAATAAATTGATTATATAATAAGGAATAAGTATTTGGACAGTGACACAATGTGTGTTGTTTTGGCTCTGTACTCCAGCACAGTGGATTTGGAATGGAACAGTGACTATGAGGTTAAAGTGCAGACTTTTAGCTTTAATTTGAGTGTTCCCGTCCATGTAGCAGTTGTAGCCCTTTTTATACATAGTCCCCTCATTTTAGGGGACCAAAAGTAACTGGACAAATTTAACATAAACGTTCTCCATGAGTGTGCGCCTCCTGGTATGTTAACCTCATTCCCATCCCATTTAATGAAAAAAGGGGCACGTCGGAGCGTGCTCTGTTTGAGTTTTGAAAGAGTGGTATGGTAACCCTGGGACATTTTAAAAGTTCTGAGAAAAATGTGAATAACTGGATTCACACCAAGGAGGTTTGATTGTTGTGACTAAGTAAAAGGAGAGGTTGTGTGTGTGTTGGGGGGAGAAGAAGTGACACCAAATCCAATTTCTTGACAAATCTGACACTTGTCACATTTGAGGATTGTGGTCTAAACACAAGAAATGAATATTAATCGGATTTGTCCAAATCTGGAGGTCTAGGTACGGTTCCACAGTAATCAAATCCGAATGTAAGTGCTCGAGCTTGTTACTCCTCCTGTTCTGTCCTGTAACAAACAACATCCCATAATAAGCACCCGGGTGTTAAGAGACACCTTGCAAAACTGGTCGTCAGGTCGAACAGAACACTGAGTGCAACAAGCAGCAACTTGGAGAGATGCTATCGCAGTCGAACCGCACAAAATCGGATATGCAGCATGTTAAAAAAGTGTGTGTTGGCAAGACGTGTGTTACCGTGCGTAGGGCAGCCAACTCTGGACCATATGGCATTCCCCCCACACAGGCAGGGGTTTTGATCCCCCCCACACAGGCAGGGGTTTTGATTTCTCAGCTGTAGTCCCTTCTCTGTCTGCTATCCTCTCTGCTTTCTACCTGTGTGAATAAAGCAGAAAATACTAAAGGGGGGCAGACTTTTATATAAAAAATATATATGTGTAAAAATAAAGTGGTAAAAAGATGACCACAGAATGTAAACAAGCAGCGCTGGCCCTAGCCTTTGAGGGTCCCCTTAGCAGGATTTACATTTTTGACTCCAGGACAGTGAATAAAATAACCACTGAAACCAGACACGTTCAACGTTCGTTCCAGCTTTTTCCTGAGTTAATATTCGTTCACTTGGTACCATGTATTAAGCTTTCATATTGCTTGTTATTATTTAGCAAAAGAGCTAAAACTGAAAATAATTGCTTTGTCTTGTTGCTTCTTCTCTTCTTTGAGTTTCTTCCTCTTTTCAGTCCCAGATATACAAGTTCTTTATTGAGCCAGTAACTCAATCACTACTAATGCTCACAGTCACGGCTGATCTCTAACGTCAATAGGCCTACTACAAAATGCCTGATCTACATCCATAGCGTTAGCTGTTGACTCTCTCATGCTCTCCCACGCAAATCTTTATATTACTAGAAATACTAGTGAATTTCTTTTAAATATATGATGTATGTATATATATATATATATATATATATATATATATCACACTATGTTAAAGTAATGGGACATTATACAATATATTTTAGGATATTTAGGGGGCCCCCTTGCGGTCCCAGGGCCCTAAGCAGCTTCTAGTGTTGATTATTGGGTCAGGCCGGCTCTGTAAACAAGGACTATAAATAGGCATACCTTATTTTGAGTAATATCGTGAGGACCGCTGTCACATAGACTAATGTTTTGGAGGAAGCTGGGGGAAAAAGTAGGAAAAACCGAAATGGGGGGGAGTGGAGTGACACTTGGAGTAAACCCTCCTCCATATTTTGTGTCCTCGCATGACATCAACCTGTGAGCCTCTTTCCAAGATACGGATTACAAATCCACACCCAGAGAGCCACATTCCTGAGCGCCCCGCATGTGGAGGCCGTCAACGGGGAGACAAGGCCTCCTCGCTCCTTGCTCTCAGCCAATGTTCAAACTTTTTTAAAGGTCTGATGGGCCACACTCTGCCAAAAGCCTAACTAAAAACATTCATGATTTCTTTGTGCCTGTATCTCTCTCCCTCTACCTCTCTCACTCTCTTTATCTCTCTCGCTCTCTGTATATTTAAGCACACTACACTTTAAATTTCTGTACACTTAAGAATTCATCCTGCTGTCGTCAGCAGTCAGGTCATCAATGAAGACAAGTGAGCCAGTTCCAGTAGCAACCATATAGGCCCAAGCCATTTAAATAAATTTCAGTCCATATGAAATAGCCCACCTGTGACTAGATTTAAGATTACATAAGCTAACCTCTCATCTGATCTACAGCTTTTCCCTGAAAGCATTGCATAACAGGCAGTCTCCCACTGTAGTCAGTCCTGGCTAAAGAATGAATAAAATATGCCCTGAACAGGAAATCAGAAATCAGCCATAATCCCCTGGGATGAGGACAGTCATAAATGCGACACCAGTGTCTCCCTGTCAACACACTCTCTTGGGCTGTTCTACATACCAGAGGAGACTGCAGATGTTCATTCATTCAATTGAACATTTCCGTAGCATCCAGCCAGCAACCGCTGAAGATATCAGCAGAAATACACAGCAGTGAGGAAGGACAAGGAGAACAAGCAAGTAGATACTATATGAGTCAACCTGTGTTGAAATGCGGAGAAAGCCTTAAAGTGATTGTGAAGATAAATCCATAACTGGCTTCAGACCGCATTATGTGGGGTTATTATGGTATGTGTTAAGCATCAGCAACAGTACAAGAAATCAAAAATCAATTGCATTGCAATCTCAATCTATGTGAGTCTACCCATTTCCAGTTGAAGTTATGACCAAGTGGGTCCAGGTCCTTGCTGACGTCATGAAGGACCTGGCGTGATGGCCAATAAATGTTTTAATCTCATTGCCTCATTGCATATCTTCTCCCATAGGTTGAGGCAAATAAAAGTATTATGTCCCACTAAAACAGGCTCTGGGAGTCTGGGCCAAAGACTACTTTGCCATCTGGGCTGCTCAGCCTGCTCTTATCAGGTGTAGCCCAGCGTTCCCTTTTAGACATTCACTTTTTTGATGCTATTGTTCTTGCCCTTTATTGTCATTATTGTGTTTTTATTAATTATGTCCTGTCTAACGCCAGAATCGAACCTGCAGCAGCTAGTTAGAAGCAGCTAGCCCAGGGCCAGTAGCGTTCTAACTAGCCTACTGTAATGGGGCGTGACGTGTGAGGTAGGTGGAGCCAAACGCAGCAAGGGGATTCTTAAAGCCTTAGTTAAATACTAAGGCGGGAAACCCCGCAGATAAGGGAGGAGAACATACAACGAACACGCCTACAGACGCTACCAACCGGCTAACTGTCCCACGCCAAATAAGTAGAAGCGCAAGGACAGGTCTCTGAATAGCCAGAAATAATACGCGCCCTGTCTCGGTAACGAGACACATAAGAAAGGGCGAGTAGCGTAAAGGCAAAAATAAAACACAATAAGTACACATAAAACACACAACAAACAAACCCTGAAAACTAATAAGCATAGTGTAAAAGGAGGCGAAAAGGAACTGAGATCTAATGTTCCAAGGCTACTCTCAGGGACTCGCAGTCAAACGCAAACCTGTCAACAAAAACGCCCAAGCTCCATATAAGGAGAAACATACCTGGAGAACGAACAGAACTATAGTTCCGAACAAAATCGTACCGCAAGTAAAAAGGACGAAACAGAACAGCTGCACCGGAATTACCGGCTAAAAGACCAACACGAGTTTGATAAAGAATAAAAGCCCTGCCTCTTGGTAAAGAGGAAATGTAACGAGGCGAAGGAACAGATATAAAATTCCATGGCAGTTTGATAGGCTCGCAGTCAAATGCAACGACCAAGAAGCAGAAACAGAAAAGCGAGGGGAGATGAGTCCTAATAACTACGTCTACATAGGCAAATATGCCAGGGGGGAAGAGTCCGAATAACTACATCCACATAGGCAAGTCCCGCATTGATCGAGAAAACGTAAAGGGGTAAACGCCCGATCTCCCAGGAGAGAGAAACATTTTACAGGCGAGCCGACGGAGCACCGTCGTCCCATAACTTTACTAGCAAACATGACTAATGCAAGCTTAATTGAAAACACACGCCCTAGCCTCTTAATAATGGGAAATATAACGAGGCGGAGGAACAGAGATAACGTTCTAAGACTATTTTCAGAAGCGCGCAATCCCGCACACACATGTCCACAGAATCACCCAAGCTCCAGATAAGGAGAGACTCACCCGGAGAACAAACAGAACTACCGTTCCGAACAAAATCGTCCCACAGGCAAAAAGGGCGAACAGGAACAGCTGCAACAAAAGACCAATGCAACCTCAATAGAAAACAGCACGCACTGCCTCTCAATAACGGGAAAAGTAACGAGGCGGAGGAACAGAGATAACGTTCCATGGTTACTTTCATAAACGCGCAATCCAACACAAACATGTCCATAGCATTGTCCAAGCACCATATAAGGAGGGACACACCCAGAGAACGAACAGAACTACAGTTCCGAACAAAATCGTGCCGTAGGTGAAAAGGACGACCAGGAACAGCTGTAACAAAAGACCAACGCAAACTTAATCGAAAATAACCGACCTGCCTCTAAGAATAAATAAAACCCTAAAGTCAGTATAATACAAACACCCTGTCTCTTAGTAAAAGGCAATAGATCTAGGTAAAAACGACAAACAAAAGGACAGACCAGAAAGCGGAGACTGAAATGAGCACACCAAACAGGAATTAAACTTGAAGCTCAAAGCACAAAGGCCAGTACCGCAAAATTCCAATAAAAGCACAACGGAGCAAAATGGTCTCCTTAAAAACCTAGATCTAATCATATGTTTAGAACTTGAAAAGGGCAAAATAAACCGTACACAAAACAGCACAACTAATACCAGAAAATACACCACAGAACAAACAATCACAAAGAACAATTAATATCGAAGCCCAGAACAAAAGGAACATGGGCTTAAATAGCTCACCGGCAACCATGTGCAGCTGTGCAACGTTGATGAGAACTTCTTTGTGAGAAGAAGGAAAGGAGCCAAAACTCCACCAACGAAGCAGCGCCCACTAGTGGCGACCGAGGAACACAACTGCAAGGGAAAAAGGTCACAAACCATGACACCTACAAAGCTTCATCCAACAAACATATCCTATACTATTCATAGCATCGGGACAACAGTGCCAGCCTAGCTATCTCTAGCGTCTAGACTATGAGAAAATGAAAAGGGTGCTAAGCTACTTGCATTTTGCATTATCTTAAAGGACAATAGGTAGCACAGGTTTATTCATAATTAGTTGTAATTATGAATTTATTCTTCATTTGATTTTTTCTTCATAATTTTGCTTCAATATTGTTTGTTTTTAAATTCTACCATAGCGAAATTCAGGAAAGCTCACAAAATCCCGCCCACGCCCACACAATTGTTTTTTCAATACAGATTTTACATCTGAATTGAGATGTGTGTTTTAATTGTTATTGACGTTACTTTGAATATATACTTGGTGGATGTGTAGTGGATCATCCTTCTGAGATAATGAATGTTTTTTTAACTACTTTTCAGCCCCTTTTACATAAGAGAGTCTTATCACCGAGGGTTGCCATTTGTTTTCTGGAACAGAAAACGGACGATGCTATGGACCTCTTACTGCTGGGGTGAACAACGAAGACCGGATCCATTTTGGGACTTCATGCCAAAGTCTCTCTTTACACTTTATATAACTCAATGATTTATTTGATCTGACATTTTTACCTACAGCTGCAGATTACATATGTCTCCTTGGTGAAAACATTGTACTGTGATATGATACAGGATTGAACCAGCATTGGTGTATTGCCATATTGCAAAGCCAGAATATTTTTTTGGAACAAAAACCAGCATATATACGGGCCCTCCCCGTTGTGCACCCCAGTCCAGGGGGAATCATGAGCAGTGGGAAATCACATGCCAGGTCAGACTCATTTCCCCTCATTTTCCTGATGCCATCTTCCCAGAGATAACAAATCTGTCTGAAGTTTAGGATTCTCTCCTGAGAAACCATGTCTTCAAGGATAAACTTCGGCGGGGCGGGGTAATGAAAACCAACTTGTTCTTTTTTACCAGGAGCATGACCACAATCCCTGTTCCTAATCTTATTTTTCAGACATGAACAGGCAGCTCTCTTTTCCTTTGCCACCACTCCACACACACTCGCCCGTTTGTCCAGCTCTGACTTTGGCCCACAACTTGACATTCGTCAAAGAAAACTGGAATTGATCGACCCTGAGCAGACAAAATTTGAAGCCAAACCCCATTGCCTGCCAAGTTGTGAGGCAACCCCATGATTCCAGTCAAACTGAAGCCACCCCACAACCCCAAAGATCCATTTGTTTGCATATAAATGTAGTGGAGTTCCGAGATGTGAGTTACAGTTGTAGCCATGTAATATGTCCGCCGCATTCTGGACATCTTGAATTACCACTGGTCGTTCAAAAAAAAAAATCTTGAGCAAAAAATCTTCTCAAGAGACTACTTCACTTGACTGTCTGCTTCAGCCAATTAGTCTTTTCGCTAATGCCCACATTACTTTGCCTAAAGTTTCACAGCACAGACTTACACAACATAACACAGAGTTTTGTAGCAACGTGAAATGCGGAACAGCTGGCGAGAACCACATTTCAAACCTGCAACAAGCCTACCCGTTGCACAAAGGCATGAGCACAGGGGACCATGCACAGGTAATGCTACAATAAGGTGGTATGTCCACCGGGCACCTCTATCTAGATAAAACGTCCTAGCGCTTAGCTGGTGCCGAGCACTGGGTCTTTGTTGCTGTGATACACTTAAGCAGCAACATCTGTGTCAGGTGCACTGAATCGGTTACACTTAAGTTCCATTATCAACATCTAGCTAGATAGCTATCTATTATAACCTAATCTTTATGTCTATTTTTTATCAACTTTTTGGCCAACATTGTTAGCCTACTATAGGCATGTCTACTCATGTGAGAGTTCTTGCTCTCGCCCTTGCTTTGGATGAACCAGAACTGGTTCAATGACCATATTGATGGGAGGTGGCACTGATCCATTTGTGTTCAAGAAACCATTGAGAGCAGAAACATGGTGAATACAGTTGTTTGTCTAAGACTTCAAATTGGATGAAGCTAACCAGACAGTCTTCCTATTGTTTATATTATGTTGATTTCATGTCATAGACACAGATTTTATGAAACATTATAAACTGCTCTATCTTTGTTTCTGTTATGTACACTGCCTGGCCAAAAAAAAAGTTGCACTTTAATATTTTGTTGGACCACCATTAACTTTGATTACGGCGCGCAATCGTCGTGGCATTGTTTCTACAACCTTATGCAACGTCACATTTATTTCCGTCCAGCGTTGCATTCATTTTTGGCCGAGATCTTGTATTGACGACAGGAGAGTCGAACCACTCCGTAAAGTCTTCTCCAGCACATCCCAAAGACTTTCAGTGGGGTTAAGGTCAGGACTCTGGTTGCCAATTCATGTGTAAAAATGATTCCTCATTATCCCTGAACCACTCTTTCACAATTTGAGCCCGATGAATCTTCGCATTGTCGTCCTGGAATATGCCCATTGATGGGATAACCTGGTCATTCAGTACATTCAGGTACTCAGCTGACTTCATTTTATTGCTGCATAACGTTGCTGAGCCTAGACCTGACCAATTGAAGCAACCCCAGATCATAACACTGCCTCCAGAGGCTTTTACAGTGGGCACTATGCATGATGGGTGCAATGGTGAGGCCAGGCAGTTTTTCTTTTTTTGGCCAGGCAGTGTAGCTTGTGCTTTATCTATGCTTGGGATGGTCCCACTCCTCATTCAATCTGATTGGTTGGTAGAACTCAAAGTAATTGACTGAAGGCTGAAGCCCGGCTACAATGGTACAGTGTGCACATTCCACAAAATAACTGAATGACAGGTAAAGGGCCACATTCATAAAGTGTGGGAGAAAGAAATGACATATTTCACCCCAAATTGCTCTCTCAAACAGGAGACCAGATTTTACAATAAGGAAAGAGGCAGTGACAATTGTAATTTTTTAGGTAACATAATTTATTTACAATTAAGGCTTCATACAGCATTTGCTAAAGACTGTTGTTGCACACATTTTCCTTTCTGAGCAGTTTTTTTTTATTGTATTACAATATAATATAATGTTAGGCACTTGAACCTCAGTGAGCAGTTTAAGAGAGCATTAAGGTTAAACTGTAAGGTTTTCTTCTAACCAAGATTCCTCCTGCTCTCTCACAGTGTGTGTGTATATATATGTATATATATTTATTTATTGTAATATTTTAATTAAATTCTTTGTAATTCAAACATTCACAAATCAACATAACTGCAATTGCTTCCTCTTCTTTATTGTAAATCACATGATAAAAATCTAATTATTTACTTTAAATGTAACAGCTTTTTAATGGAATAAGCTAAATATTTACTCTCATACTCTGTTCACAAGAGTTTGCCCTGGATATAAAATCTTTAAGAAGTGCAATTTTATAATTTCATGAGTCCTTAAAAATTGGTCCATTGACTCAATGTCTAGGTAAGGATTGTCCAACAAACAGACTTTTGTTTTATTGTTAATGACCTTAAGTATCATATTCTCTTTTTCTACTTTAGATTTTTTATGAACTGCAGCTAAATACAAGAATAACAGTGTTGTTTTAACAAAAAAAAGCAGAGCACAAATCATTGCATCACCTAATATCTATATACTTCATTTTTAACTTATACAATGATTTTAAACAAATACATCTGGGACATAAAACAACAATAACACTATTTTAAAATATCTTTCTCATCATCAATAAAAACACAACATAACAAAAAAATGGTATGAGAATGCATAGATGAGATCATTTTCACTATTCACAAACAAAACACTCCAACACTTATATAGGACCCATAATGTGTAAGATGACATATTTTGAAATTAATGAACACTGTGCACTTTGGAACCAACTAACACATGTAAATCTATAAATTTCCTTGCAACATTAACATACAACATATTGTACTGTACATCGGAGCAAATATATTTTAAAAAGTGTGATTCCCCAGGTATCAGAAAAAAGCGACATTATTGGCATTAAATGGCATGATTGTAAGATTTGGTATGCTTTCATGAATAATCTCAAATAATATTTTTGTAAACTGTAAACCTTTACTTCAATATAAAAAACATGAGAGACTTAAATTAATCCCATCAAAGAGTTTACGGTAATGGTGGTTAGATGTCTGTGTACAGCCTTATTTATATGTAATTGTGTGTGTCTATATATATATACACACACACACACACACATGGACATATGGTACAGTACATCCATGCATTAATCTGTATTTACTGAGTACACATATACATTCCAGTTAATATATGCTGAATCAGGTTTTTTTTTTAAATGTAGGAAAAAAAACTGTTTACATGCAATGCAAATGCACCTGTAAATTCGGTAACACTGTTCAGTAGTCAACAGGCTGAGAAAGAAAATAGCCAAACTTATCTATTCAGCACACTGGCTTGAACTTTCGCATCCATTTTCTGCATAAATCCTCAAATTACCTCATCTGTCCCCGTACCTCCTAATGCACAGACCGCCATGGTGGCCAGCAAGGAAAGGAGAGACAGAGTGAAAGAAAGACAGTGGAGAGAGGGGGAGGGATAAGAGTAGGAAGAAGGGGTGACAGAGCAAGGGAAAGAGGGGGTAATGGAGATGTAAAAGCAGACAGAGAGGGGGAAAAAATCTGGGAACTGAACACCGACAGAGGGGGGGTTGGAATCTGGGCTTTATCAGATCTGAAAGGCAGCCATTTTCCTTTTCTCTATAGTTGTCTATAATGACACTGCAAAAAGTTAGGAAATCACAGACTAATGAGTAAACAAGCATTAGAACAAGCTTATAAGAAGATACTACACTGATAGCATCCAACAGAGCTTGTTGGGATAAGTAACAGCTGTTAGCCTGATGTGCGTTCAACAAGGTGAATGTTAGCTAATGCTAGTTAACATCCACAAACATATTAAAACATTTTTATGTTCCCCACAAACATTAGTCTGAAGAGCAAACAAAAATGGGTGAAAGGGAAGATGCCAAATCAGCAAGTAAGTCAACAATCATTTAGCTGTAATGATTTATTTTAATAAATGTAATATTTGTTCCTAACTTAAAACAAACTGCAATTTTACTCATGGGGAAACTCGGCCTCCTTCATGTGCTGCCGTCCAGCTTAATTAAATCAACATCACTGGTGAACAAAATAAAATGTGGAATTTATAATAATTCAACAGCTACTGTTAAAGGGGAATGTAGTTTGACGCAAATGTTTGCCTTGTCGAACGCACGCCATACTTGGTCTTGGTCTACCTTGTGTATGATGGTTTTCATCCACTCTCTTGATCAATTGAAAACATGTGTAAGTTGCAGACTTTTCCGCTTAAAAATTGGAATACAAAGCAGGTTTGGCTCACTACCATTTATTTTGCCATTAATATGGTAAATCATCACTCATTAGATGTTGAAAGTGTCTAATTCAAAACAATTACACTTTCTTTATACTTCGGAAATTGCAATTAAAGCTTAGAATGTAAACCAGCAAACAGAGGGGCAATCCAGGAGCAAGGAAGAGAACCACTGCTGTAGAGGGCCGAGACAGCCAATGGGTTTCAACAATTCCCCCATGTGCCAGAGACCCAATCAGAGCAAACACTGCTTTCAATGCACAAAACAATACCTCTATGGATACAAGGTAGAAACAGCAATTTGAAATACATATAAAAATTTTATATCGTCTGCACCTGAAACACATGTGCATATATAGTATATGCATTAAACATAGACAAACATATATGTCTATGTTTAATACGTTTCATCCATGTAGACTATAAGTACAGTAAATATCAAGACTGCTACCAGCCTCGTTAAAAAGCACCTTCAAGTGGGAGAAATCCTACTTTAAATGCAACTTTCAATCCTTTTTTTTCTGTTTTCAATATAAAACCGCAATTGCTTTGCTGATTTTTTTTGTCACAGTTCTGTAAACTTGCTGTACAAGGAACCTACTACTCAAAGTAGCATACCTAATAATACAGAGAGAATTTAAAAAATATAATAAAATAAACACCAAAAATGTGTTATGATGACAAGATAAATGTCCAAGAGTCTTCCACATCCAGCTTTAACTGACCCTGTCCAGGCTGTAGTATTTACTGTACATGTCACCATAGCCTAAACATGTGTGCTAGTTTACTTTCCTGGCTGCTCTGCCAAAGGAGGCAGAACAGGTTATATTTACATACAGCGGTATTTTATTTGTACTGCGCCGGTACATTATGACATATCCGAGTCACTGCTGAAGGACATCACTCATGTTGACTCAAAGGATTTAAACAAAACACACAAAAATGGAACAGCAGGTCCTAGTTTCCTTCAAACTTGTTTTGAGCACACGTGCGCCTGTTTGTGTGTGACATGCGTGTGTCCAATGCTGCTGCAGTTGCAAACCAAAGGTTATGTAGGCACTTTTTGTAGAAAGAGAGCACGTATTACTGATATCCTAAAGACAATGTAAATAAACTCAGCTATGACGGTCACAAAAAAGTGTTTGGCACTTGTTTACAATGAGAGTTCCAAAGGCAGTCAATGCTTAAAAAAAAAAAATCTGAAGCAGCACATAACCTGAACACAATGCGCAACATGTCCCTGACAGGAAAAGTCCAAACACTGCCAAATCTGACAAGATCCTTCTGTATAGAAAAAGCATGACTCAAGGTGGAGGAGGAGAATGGCTTCTCTAGATTGCTTGTTTCCATTTTCCTGATGAAAGTCCAGCTCAGTGTGAGGTGTTTTCTTTTATAGATATAACCTGCAAAAAACAAAAGAAAATGTCAACATCTGTTGTTTTCAATATAGAGTATCACAAATATGGGCTTAAAGCCTGTATTGTGTAACAAGATTAACATTTCCATTACAATTTCACCATGAGTTTGCCATGGAGTTTTAAAAACAATCACACTGACTTGTGCCCAAAACGGCAGCCAAGATAGGTGTTTCTAAATAACTTTTTATAGAGAAATATTTTGTGCTTTGAACAAACCACACATGCTGTAGATAAAGGCTACGTAAATGAACTCTCTGACTTGAAGTTAACTATAGGTCAAGACTCAAGAAAGATTTTGAAGCAGCCACAGTAAGAGGTACATTTTCTGTCATTAACCAACTGCCCCATTGCCCTTGACTTGTATTCAGACCAGTAATTTCACATTTCCCTGCTACTATCTTAGGAAATACCACTATAGCCTAGCAGTTCAACTAATTGACAACTTCCATTTTCGGGTTACATAATTCAAGTAAAACTAGTATCAGAGAGTCAACATTTATAGAACCCATCTTTGTTACAAAAATATTAATACAATGTTTATCCCATTTTCCTTGGTGGGTCTTGTCAATGATCTCTATACGATGTTGGTGAAGCGCTTGACAGAAATTGTATTACACAGGCAAAATCGGGATACCAGTTTTGCCAAGCACAACAGAAATGTATAAAGGTAATAAAGGTACCAAATGAAGCTATACTTGGTGAGATTACTACCACAATAAATGTAGGTATAAACCACAGATTGAGATGCTGCGAATGAATGGGTGTGGAAGTGTGGAACAGAGACACCCACACAGAGAGGGGCTCACCTTGTCTGCAGTGTGCTTGCATGTCAATGTCTGTCATGGGGCCCTCTACCCCGAGACCCAGCTGTGCGTGGTGGTCTTGGCACCATGGGGGAACCCCTGGGCGGCAACAGTGGGGTCGAAGTTGAAGTCCAGGGAGTCTCCGTCCATGAGCGCATCGTGCAGGACGGACTCCACATCGCACTCGAAGCGCTCGATGGACATGTCGTCCAGGTCGCTAGGCAGCCTGTCAGGGTGCAGCTGGTGGGAGTGGTGGTGGGGATGGGGCTGCTGGGGTGGGCCAGAGGGACGGCCGTAACCATTGCTATTGAGAGCACGGTATCCGGGAGGGGCGGCCAGGTGGGGATGGTGGGCATGGGGGGGAAGGTGCAGGTGGGACTTGGTGGTGGAGACCAGGCGTGTAGGGACTCCAGCATGGGTCATGCCCCCCAGTGAGAGGAGTGTGTGGCCATTCATACTGGCAGTGGTGGGCGGGGCTTGGCCATGGAGCATGTGAGGATGCTGGTGAGGGTGCTGGCTCATTATCTTGCTCCCGTGTCCCAGCTGGGCCTGCTGGCTGCCGTAGGGGGGCATCATGCGGCCCCCGCTGGACTGGGGAGCCACCGTCTCCACCGAGGGCAGGAGTCCGGCACCGGGGTCGCCGTCTGTGGTAAGGAGTTCCTTAAGGAGCCCCGCAGGGCAGCTGTACTGGCCCAGGTAGGAGCCAAACCCAGACTTCCCCTCAGGCAGGGCTTGCATGGGGATAGGAGACATAGTATTCACCCCCGCCTGCCCATACAGACACTTTCGGTAGTCCTGTTGTGGGGACTGTTGGGAGGCCATATTCGGAGAGCTGTAGGGTGGGTACCCCGGGCTGGCCTGCATCATAGAGGATGTGGAGGACTGGGCGGAGCCACTGCTGCCCCCGCCCCCACCTGCTGTCCCAACCTGGGCATTGTTGGGTGAGAGGAGGTTGAGGTTATCCAGAAGGTTCTCCATGGCGTTCTCTGAGCCGTGACGGCCCAGCGATCCGGCAACCTCTGAGAGGCTGGGCAGGGTGGCGGCCATCTTGCCCCCCGAACCACCAGGGTAGACAAGGTGCACGTCAGGGTCCCCCAGGTCATCCTGCTCCGGCATGAAGGGTGAGAGCCGGCCACTCAGTGTGCTGGCATTAGAGCTGGTTCGTGGCCGGAAACTGGTCCAGGCGTCAAAGTCATCATTGCTGTGGGAGTTGGGGCTGCCAGGCCACTTGGTATATTGAGAGCCAGGGCTGTCTGCTCCGCCGTCCACCCCACCCTGGAGAGACACCTGGGAGGGCAGATGAGGCGCTTCATTAGACCAATGAGTGAGGTTTCACAAACCCCATAATTAGTGGAGTTACAATGCGCTGTCAATCACGGACTTACAAGAACTAATCGAAAGACTTTACTCTCCATAGCAAAACACAATTGGATCAAATCAGTGACTCACTGACTTGATCCAAACAAGGAACAATTACTTTGAGAAATATCTTGGTTTTTGTAACAGAAGCATCTACTGCTAAAATTGACAAGCTAATTATCAGAAATCAAGCATTAACCCTTAAGCTTAATGACTGTAGTCGCACTACCCATTTTAGTTGGATAATTGGAACTTTTTACGATTTTCAATAGCTTTTATCTCCCAGCCTCTCCCCTCCCATTCACTTTTAAAACAAAATTTATTAAAAGCAAAAAATTCTCAATACTAAAAATTGGTTTTGTCCATACAGCCGAGACCCCTCCCCAACATCCTGTCACATTGAGGTAGGTTACCATTGTCACAACTCATTTCACTTTGCCCTGGTGTTCCATTTTCATCTGTGCAGAACACGTTCAATCACAAGAATTCTGAAAACAATATTCAGCCAAGATTGGTTGTTGGTGGGATTTATGGACCCTTATCACCCTCCAATAGTTATTGAGTCATGTTTCTTTGCTCCTCCCCCTCAGGCTCACACACATATTACAACAGCACTAGTAAGACACTGGAACACACAGATCAAGAAGGGGAAAGAAATAGTGGGGACAGTTATATAAACAAACCAATTCATAGTTTATTTGTTCATTTGCAGTTTTATTGAAGTTGCACCTCACCCCCAAATTAGTAAAACGATGTAAAGCTGAATATAGTGGTGGTGTACATGTTTATATGGTCCTAACACCTTGCAAAGCCAAACTGCCACCCCATCCACAGTGCAGAAGTAGAACAACAGAAGGGGTGTGCCAGTTGTACCTTTTTCTTGGCGGCCCGCCCTCGGCTTTTAGCGAACTTGCTGTTGTTGTCCATGGAGGCAGCCCGACGCCGGGGGGACTTGCCGCTCTTACCCCCCTCTGGGTTCAGCATCCACCACGAGCTCTTCCCCGTGCCCTCATTCTGCACCCGGATAAACCGGCTGTGCAGGGACAGGTTGTGCCTGATGGAATTCTGTGAAGGGGGGAGGGCAATATCAGTGTATTTGAAAAATCTACTATATGCCCATGTCTATCTTAAACACAGTGCTGCACATAGTAATTGTACAGACACCCCTAATCCCCCCCTTAGAGTACAGACAGTCAGTAGTTTCTAAGAATATTTTCTTTTTTTTTAAATTCCCTGTAGAGCTTTGTGGTATGGCCTACTACAATAATACAACCAGGTGCAAGACAGTGCAAGCTGTTTTGCAGTTTTGCACTGACAAACAAAAAATAACAGAGAGGGAAAACCAACTCATTCTATGGCCTAAATGCTAGTGTATGGAAAATAATGCTCATACACACACGTTAGGGGTGTAATGGTACACAAAAATCTCTGTTCAGTACGTAGCTTGGTTTTGACTTCATGGCTTGATACATTTTCTGTACAGCATAAAAAAATCAAATACAAAATATAAAATTGCTTTTAATTTATTATGAAAATGTGAACAGTGGCTAACTAGCCAAAATGTCTTGCTGAACAAAATAAGGCACATTAACACTAAGTCATCGGGAGGAACTCTCAAGTTTTGAAATTAAGTTCCGTACAAACAATAAGTTCTGCATGTCAGTTAAAGCAATATTTTAATTGTTTGGAAGGTCCCGTACTGACCGGTTTCGTACGAATACTAATATGTGTACCATTACACCCCAAACACATATACAGTTAAATGCAAAAGTATTGGGGCAGTGACACAATTTTTGTTGTTTTGGCTCTGTACTCTGGCTCATTGGATTTGAAAGAAAACATAAAGATGAGATTGAAGTGGAGACTGTCAGCTTTAATTTATAATTCATCCATACGAGGGTGATCCGTGTAGGAATTATATATTTAGTCCCCCCATTTTAGGGGTGAAAAAGTAACTCCACAAATTAGCATAATCTGAAAGTCATATTTAGTACTTGGTTGCAAATCCTTTGCATTTGATGACTGCATGAAGTCTGCGACTCATAGACATCACCAGACACTGGGTATGTTCCCTGGTGATGCTCTGCCAGGCCTGTACTGCAGCCATCTTCAGTTACTGTTTGTTTCTGGGGCGTTTTGCCTTCTATCTTGTCTTCAGCAAGTGAAATGCATGTTCAATTGGATTCAGGACGAGTGATTGACTTGGCCAGCTGGGTAATTGACGAATTTGGTTGGATCTGAACAGATAATATGTTTCTGTACACTTCAGAATTCATCCTGCTGTTGTCAGTAGTCACATCATAAATGAAGAGAGAGACAACAGTAAAAGACTCCAAATGCAAATTCCACACCTAGAATCAACTAGACCTTTTTACTTTTGCTCCCCTAAAATAGAATGTATAAAAAGAGCTGTAATTCCTACATGGATAACCCTGACATAAATCAAAGCTGCACTCATATGCATTGTTTTATTTCAAATCCAATGTGCTGGAGTACAGAAAGCAACAAACACTGCGGCACTGTCCCATTACTTACATTATTTGATTAGTACTTACTACACTGCCTGGCCAAAAAAAAAGTCGCACACTCTAATATTTCTTTGGACCGCCTTTAGCTTTGATTATGGCGCACATTCGTCATGGCATTGTTTTGACAACCTTATGCAACATCACAACATTTATTTCCGTCCAGAGTTGCATTCATTTTTTGGCTAAAACCTTGTATTCATGACGGGAGAGTCGAACCACTCCGTAGAGTCTTCTCCAGCACATCCCAAAGACTTTCAATGGGGTTAAGGTCAGAACTCTGGTGGCCAATTCATGTGTGAAAATGATTCCTCATGCTCCCTGAACCACTCTTTCACAATCTGAGCCCGATGAATCTTGGCATTGTCGTCCTGGAATATGCCCATTGATGGGATAACCTGGTCATTCAGTACATTCAGGTACTCAGCTGACTTCATTGTATTGCTGCATAACGTTGCTGAGCCTAGACCTGACCAATCGAAGCAACCCAAGATCATAACACTGCATCCAGGGGCTTGTACAGTGGGCACTATGCATGACGGGGGCAACGACAACTTTTTTTTTGGCCAGGCAGTGTACATGGATAAAATGTATAATGATTACTGAAATGTCAGTGGCCAGCATTTAGAGAATCACACAAGATTACGGTTATCTCGACAGGTGTTTCTACAGTATGGTAAAAAAAGTGTGTGCAGATTTGAGGTGTGTGCAGGTCTCCATTGAGTCCCATGTGACACATTCTGGTTGGCGCGGTACATGTGGCCCACATAGGAAAAGTCTTGAGTACCATTGGTATAATCTATGGGACAATCATCCAATATACGTATCACACCAAGCCTGTTCCAGGAATGCAACAGGCTCATATGCCCTTCAGCATAGCGATTGTTTGATTTCTTGAACAGAGTCCAAATCTTTTCTTAAGCTGTCAGAGAGAAATGTGGGTGTGTGCTTCAGGGGGCATTTGAGGCCACTCACCGCTAACGTTGCCAACATCAAAAAACAATTTCCCTATGCAGGAAAACATTTGTGGAGTGTGTTACATAAACGCCAAGATAGGAAGTAACACACTTGGGGGTTTAAATTGGGATAAATTGTAGAGACATGGCCTATTGAGCTTAGAGGGGAAAAAAGCAATTTGTCATTTTTTTATGAAGGAGACGTTTGAGCACAATCAAAATAAGCAACTGAAGACTCGCAATACGCTAAACGTATATACACACGCATCCTCCGCTAATTATATTTTGTCTACCCAGTCTTTTCCACTCACACGCTGACAAGAATTATCTTGGAAAAAGCACAGACAACTAGAGACAGGGCAGTTTGGGTGGGGGGGAAGGGGAGAGGTTAGGGTTGAGGGTGGTTTTCTTTAAATATTTATTTAAGTGTTTGGCAAGTCTCAAAAAAATATTTGTACTTTTAAGTCCAATAGATGAGCAAATAATACTTAGTTTCTATGCACAGCAAATCTTTATCGAGGGATTATCAAAAATGAATTGACTGCCGATAAAGGACATGGGTCCCAGCTAAGGACTGAGGCTATCTGGCAGGTACAAATGTTTGCAAACATTCAACTAAAAACAGATGTAGAACATTGAAATTCACTTGCATATTACAAAAGAAATCGATTAAAGATAACCAGTCCAATCACAACAGCAATAACAAATGAAAGTTCAAGAAGAAGCTTTGGGTCTAAAAACACCACAACAGCACAAGACTCTAACCCTAACCATAGAAATGGTTAATACAAACGTCAATTTGTTAACTACAAAAGATACAAGGAACCCTACTCCAAAAACCCAACCTAGAACTATGTACTGACAACAGATGAACTGGTTCTGTTGCCACCCAAAATTGTATAGCTACTTGACAAAGAGAATATGAAAGAAAGATAAATCCATCTCTGTTATACTAAAGGCTGTGATTTAATTATACAAGTAGCCTTTATTATTATTTTATGCTGCCTATGCAGAACTTTGGTTTCTTTGTCCCAAACAAGTCACAATTAGAAGCATATTAGAGATATATCAAGCACTCAACCCCCAATTATTTCATCTTATTCTTTGCTCTTGGTTGCTATGAATCAACTACATTAATCATCTTCACTTTTCCATGAGAGAGGGTTAATAATGAGAAACGTTCCAGGTTGAGCTGCTGTCTGGGTAATGCTCTGATGCCAACTGTATATTCAAAATTTTAAAAGTCACCCAATGGAACAAAAAACAATAAGCAATCCCCAGTGAGGGTTTTTCTACCCTTCTAGTAACAGCATTACAACACCGTCCTTTTTAAATCTCTTATCGACAAAACAACCAGGTTACTGAAGGTGTTCGCGTGTGAGTGTATGCATTGTATATCTATAACTGGGGCCATCATAAATTCACCTAATCCCTCCTCACAATAACACTCAAACACGGGCTTCCTGTTGAACACATAGTTTAGCCTCCGCCACCCTTTACTGCCCTAACCCTCTATCACATCAAAAAGGGACAAAATAGAAGAGGGAACAAAGAAAGTATTCTTCAAATTCTCACTTAGCAGAGAGAGATAAGGGGAAAAACATCCCACAGAAAGAATGTAGAGGAGAAAAATACATTTCTAAGAGTAACAGATCCCCAAGGTTTCCCTCCAAAACAATGGAACCAAAACAACACACCGAGTGTTGCTTTTTCTGCTGTTGTGCACGTGCAACCTCTCTCTGCACAGCTTGATATTCTGAGCTGATGAGACACGTAGCGGAGGTTCCAAGCCCTGCGTCCCACACACACGGAAAACAAGAACAAAAAGCAAACACTTTTTTCACTGAAACAGATTAAGCTACGCAAACGTTTACCGCCAACAGTTAAGTAAACAGCTAAATCCATATTCAATGTTGCATTGATCTATGGAGCATTTTACAATGAATCGCCACAAAACAGATATGTCTTTAGGTTTCTAACATGCTAGGTCTGTTTGATTGCAATCCAAAATATCAAAAACACTGTATAAGAGGTTGCTAGAAGAAGCCTAATACAGCCCATACTATGAAGCTATGTACTTTAAGCGAGAAAATGTGTGTTTGTATCTCCCTCTGTCTCCTCTCTCTTCTATCTTACGCGTATCCCATGGTCCTAGCAATTAGCACATCCGCCACTAACCCACTAATGTATTTCGGACCCATTACTTTCAAGACCCCATGAACCAGCTTGTATTTTTTATGCGTTGTTGTTTAGAGTTCAGAGGAACAGTGTGTGCTTTTCCCTACATATGTTTCTTTTGCTTAGGACTATATGGAAGAAAGACAGCTCCAAATACTTGAAAGTTGAAACTACACACGTACCAGGCAGTTTGGAGCCAGTTAAAAGGACATGTATGCAGTGCTCCAGAGTTGAAAACCACAGCTCTCTGACTCGTAAACACAAACATTACAAATCATATTTATATGGTTTTGATTCATTGAGATGTTTTTTTTTTTAAACCACAGATTCTCAGACAGTGTTTACAGTTGCCTGTAACTTTCATTTGGTGTATGTCTCATAGACTTTACAGTTGTATTCAAGTTTCCAAGCATTTACATATCCTCACGGTAAAAATGGCTGTCCCTCTGAGGCACAGTCAAATCAAACTGTCCACTCCTCCAAGTGGGGATGAGGGCTTATATTTATAAAACACTGATGCGGTCAGGTTTCCCCTGTCCATACCATAACCTTTTCCATTATGACATAAAAGGCTAAACTTATCCAAGATCAGCACGTCAACTCTGAGATACTTTTTATACAGGCCCTGACAGGTCTCCACATGCAGGTATTGAGTAGTTCAGCATGGGAGTCCGTTGTGTGACTCACTTCGTGATCTCCAATGTGCATTTTGGCTGTGCTTGGCTGCCTACAGCCAAGAGGGGCCCAGTCCTGTGCTGTAAGACCCTGGGCCCAGCAGCCAAGGAACAGGTACCACAGTAACACTTGGCTGACACTGAGCCACTTCTGGGAGCATCATATGTTATTATAGGCTACATGGGAACTGTGTGCTACCTCTGTTACAAGACTAGGGAATCATTACTGTGAGTGCAGCCTCATGTGCCCGATTCTTCTCTGCTGCAAGGCTGGAGAAAGCCATGAAGGTTCAAAGCCACAAACCCATCCACTTTTTAGGACATAACATTGAGAAGTACATTTTCAAATCCTATCCACTGAAAAGAGAAAAACAATTATCCACCGTACATTCTCTGTTTACGCCCCACTTTCTGTTTTAGCCAAGAGGAGGAGAGTGAATAGACAACCAGTGTTTAGGGACGCAAGAAGAATGGAAAAAGTTCCATTTTGGCATAGACAAATGTGAAGGAGAGAAAGGGAAAGGAAGAATTCCCTTTGTTTACGGACAGCCTCTTATTAAGGAAAATTAACAAAAACCACAAGCTTCCTCCACAAGGACGCACCACCCTCTGCCCCTTCTTTCCGCCAGGGAGAGAGGGAGTCAGAGTAGAGAAACAAATCCAAGAAATGACACTCTGGGAGCCTGTTCTACCCTGTCCTGTTCCCATACTTTACAGGACACAAACAGCAGTGGAGAGCACTTCGCTCGGTTATCCTACAGTGTGCTGAACTGCTTTAGAATGGCCCTTTTCAGAGGCGGCACACCTGTCCATGCAAAGTCACATCATTCCATTCCGGAGTGACTACGCTATTTTATATTTATTTTATTTATCCTATATTTACATTTCTTTATCAAAATTTCTCTACTTTCCTCCTTTGCCTACTCGCATTGGCTTGCATCAAATTCAGAACCTTGGTGGTAGTCTATCAGGCGGCTAAAGGGACTGATAAATTATATGCTATTAGATACAACACTGATTCTTATTGATTATAAGTGGCCCTTCTGTGCCACTTGTGTAAGACGCTCTGGATAAGAGCATTTGCTAAGTGACTGTAATGAAATGTAATTTAATGTCATGGAGTCCTGCCGACAGCCTGGCTTCACCTACAAAAGTGTCAACAAGAGTTTCACAGGCACAGTCATTTGGTCTAGACATGATCTAGGCCTACTGTATACAATGTTAGTCAATCTGAAATGTTAAAACCGAGACAGACCCGATGTTTGCAACAAAAAGACAGGAAGGTTTAATTTACACAGCCGGCTGTGGGAACACATGTAAGGTTACAAAATGTCTGAGGAACACTCATTTTAGTTGTCCTTTCATACAGTTCTAATAGGTACATTTGCACTGAGTAGTCCTGGGCGGTGCTGTCTTAGCCCCTGCCTGATTGGTTTCAAGACACTTCAAAACCCACAACATCATCTGTATGTTCCCAAACAAAATGTGCTTCTATGTACAGTCAAGCCGGAAAGTCTCCCCACCCCTTTCACCTTCTCCACGTTTTATTACGTTACAGACTTATACTACAATAGATTGAGTTCATTTTTTGCCTCAAACATCTACACACAATAGCCAATAATGACGAAGTGAAAACAGGTTTTTAGAAAATATACAATTTTATTTTACTGACAAAAATAGGTTATTTAGGGGTTACATATCTGTACACACCCTTAGCCTAATACTTGGTTGCTGCACCTTTGGCAGCGATTACAGCTTCAAGGCATCTTGGGAAAGAAGCTACGAGCTTAGCACACTTGTTTCTGGACATTTTTGCCCATTCCTCTTGGCATATCCTTGCCAGCTCCGTCAGGTTGGATGGGGAGCGTCGGTACACAGCCATTTTCAGCTCTTTCCACAGATGTTCAATTTGATTCAGGTCTTGGCTCTGGCTGGGCCACTCAAGGACATGCACAGACTTTCTCCGAAGCCACTCCTTTGTTCTCTTGGCTGTGTGCTTCGGGTCGTTGTCATGTTGGAAGGTAAACCTTCGCTCCAGTCTGAGGTCCAGAGTGCTCTGGAGCAGGTTTTCTTCAAGGATCTCGGTGTACTTAGCTGCATTCATCTTTCCCTCTATCAGGACTAGTCGCCCCGTTCCCGCTGCTGAAAAACATCCCCACATCATGATGCTGCCACCGCCATGCTTCACTGTAGGGATGGTATTAGCCAGGTGATGAGCGGTGCCTGGTTTCCTCCAGACGTGACGCTTGGTAGTCAGGCCAAAAAGTTCAATTTTTGTTTCATCAGAACAGAGAATCTTGATTCTCATGGTTTGAGAGTCCTCTAGGTGCCTTTTGGCAAACTCCAAGCGGGCTGTGATGTGCCTTTTACTAAGGAGGGGCTTCCGTCTGGCCACTACCATAAAGGCCTGATTGGTGGAGTGCTGCCTGGATGGTTGATCTTCTGAAAGGTTCTCCCATCTCCACAAGGATACGCTGGAGCTCTGTCAGAGTGACCCTCGGGTTCCTGCTCACCTCCCTGGCCAAGGCCCGTCTTCCCCGATTGCTCAGTTTGGCCGGGCGGCCAGGTCTTGGAAGATTCTTGATGGTTCCAAACTTCTTCCATTTATGAATGATGGTGGCCACTGTGCTCTTTGGGACCTGTAAAGCTGCAGAGATTTTTCCGTACCCTTCTCCAGATCTATGCCTTGACACAATCCTGTTTCTGAGGTCTGCAGATAATTCCTTTGACCCCATGGCTTGGAGTTTGCTCTGACATGCACTGTCAACTGTGGGACCTTATATAGGCAGGTGTTGGCAATCCCCAATCATGTCCAATCAATTGAATTTATCACAGGTGGACTCCAATTAAGTTGTAGAAACATCTCAAGCAGTATCAGTGAAAACAAAATGCACCTCAGCTTACTTTTGGGTGTCATATCAAAGGGTGTGCACACTTGTGTACATATATTTTACATTTTGATTTTTAATAAATTAGCACAAATGTCTAAAAACCTGTTTTCACTTTGTCATTATGGGCTATTTTGTGTAGAATTATGAGACAAAAAATGAACTCAATCTATTGTAGAATATGTCTGTAACGTAATAAAACGTGGAGAAGGTGAAAGGGGTGGGGAGACTTTCTGGCTTGACTGTATATACAGTGGGTTGAAAAAGTATTCAGCCCCCTTCATATTTTGCCGTGTACAAACATATGATAAAAATTTATTTAATCAGGCTTTTTTGCTGGTATTCAAAACAAAAATCTTATGTAGAAAGGTGCAAATTCAGTAACTTTCTCCCTTCAGATTTCTCAATTGTTTTCCACAGTGAAACCAGACAGGAAAAAGTAACTGAATTTGCACCTTCTACATTTTTGCATAAAGTTATGGAGAGGTGATGATTTATGTTTTCTTTGAACCCCCAGGGACTGGTGTCTCAAATGCCATCCATGAATGAACAATATCAGATAAACTCTGTTTGAGTACTGCAATGTATTAAAAGTACATTCTTACAACAAGAAGCATGGTGTTCCCTTAATAGTTGTGACACACACAGAAAATATGTAGTTTTTTAAAAAGCCAACCAGGGAATTTCCCAAAACAACAAGTGGCGAGTCTGCAACTTCCCAGAATCAGTGAACGTGCGACGTGCAGAACCGCAGAGCTCTGCAGAGAGTCATAATTAAGCTCACCGATGGTCAAACCATTCAATCATCACATCACTATACCCCTGATAAGGGCGTTATTTGACTGCTGCGTGAAATACTATCACCTAGTTACCTCAGTACATGAAGTCAGAAGGACTCACGGAAAGGATTCCTGTGGCCTGTCTAGATGGACATGGGACAGAAAGGCCTCGACGATCACTTCAGTGTGATTATAAGGTCTGTACGCCGCAGCACCTCGCTGTGACAATGCCAGCATTTAACACGCCACAACGGTTTCAATTCAGTCAATCGAACAAGGGGATTCACCATGCTCATTCAGCTGTTTATGCCAGCCAGGACTGCACTCAAGAAGATAAAATGTTGCAAACCGTTTCATAAATGGGGCGGCAGTGTAGTATAATGGTTAAGGAACTGGTCATGTAACCGAAAGGTTGCAGGTTCGATTCCCAGGTAGGACACTGCCGTTGTACCCTTGAGCAAGGTACTTAACCTGAATTGCTTCAGTATATATCCAGCTGTATAAAATGGATAAATGTAATAAGAAGTTGTGTAAGTCGCTCTGGATAAGAGCGTCTGCTAAATGCCTGTAATGTAATGTAATAAACCGAAACGGTGCTGTATTGAGTGTTCAGCAGCAGCACACTGTTTCCATGACCGGTGACGGGGTTACTGTGTACAGTGTGACACCGATTCGCCAAGATTGCCGCAGAACCTTTCAGTGCGAACAGGGCATTCAAGCAAAAACACAGCAAAGCCTTTTTGCATTTTACGCAATGGCATGATCTGCTGGATATGACGTGAATATATCACGCTCACCGAGTGAACATTAGTCATCACTGTTTGATGCTTGTAACTGTTAGCTACTGTAACCATGGCTGATTGCTGTTTTGCGTTAATGTTTCTGCTTTGCAATGTTGTGTTCAAGATGCAGGCAGCTAAAATTCATTGGAAGTTAAGAATCTTTTACTTTCTGCTTTACTCTAGTGTACTGGAGTAGAGTAATGTGAAAGAGAAAGAGGCCACAAGTGCAAACAAGTGTGCATTCCTGGCTGGCAAAATGTATCTGCAGTCGCACAACTAACACAATATTGCGTTAATCTTGTGCCTTCTGTTCCCACAAACAAACGACTGTGACCATGGCGGTGGTCATTACTGTCTTGACTGGTATTAACAGAAGTGGTCAAGTTTATGAAGGCGACACCACTTTTCACCTGTTCATACTCAGGGAACATGCATGTCTCTATGTTCCAACAGTATTTGGCTTTATTGCTGAACATTCTCTCAGGTCTCAAACAGTGCAAAGGCTTTTGATGTGTGTGTGCTCATGACATAAACACCCAACGCTCTGGCTGAAAAATGTAGGGCCTGAAAATGAGTATCGCCTTGGCCTGATTACCCAGGAACAATCAAGAAAAAATATATATATCCGCGGTGCGCAATTTTATCATGGTGACAGTACCACCAAGAGGTTTGGCATGAAGGAAGCTGAAGAGTAAAGAAAGAGAAGAGCCCGGAAGCACCACAGTGGCGGTGAACACTTTGCTGTGATTTTCCAACACACAGCGTTCACAGTGAAGAGAATAAGCATGCACTGGTGATGTGGCAAGACAAGAGTGCCTCTAATGAGCTGTGACTGTGTTTGCGTGTTAGAGAAAGTGCTGGCGTGGCTTCCAGGCTCGACGGCCAGCGGCCTCTGAGAAAGAGCTCTAGTGCCATTTGCCAAACATACTGCTACGGTGTACACACAGTAAACCTTTATATTGTAATCGCTGGCTTCTCCCCCTTACAGTAATAGTTTTTAATACTGCTTTACTTGGGACTGGAAATGCTAGCTTTGCTTGCTGTCTCACAACACTGCAATCAATCATTGGCCTCAAAGAGTATAAATTATAATATAATTACAGTCTTATACTGTCAGACCAATACTATTATGATTTTGATGCAAAATCATTATTCACGGCCATGGACTTCAGCATACGGATTCATTGTAGAAGAAAATCATGGCTGAGTCAGTGCAGAGTCAGTGCATACCGTGGCCAACAGCCCTGCACAGCTGCACATAATTGACTGTAGCACGCACTGACTGCGTCTTCTGGGGACATACATGCTGGATGGGCATACAACTGGGCACAGTTATAAAAAGAACTGGTTGTTTGTAGGCCCGTCCAGCACATATCTCCTCTGCCGAGCATGTAGTCAGTGTGTGCTACAGCCAATCATGTCATTCTCATATAAAACAACTATAATACAATGTGACAGTCATGGAATGAAAACTCTTCCCTGGCTGTTCAATTCAGATGAAAAGCCAAGCAAATGCTTTCTGACTGACACCATGCATAATTAAGAGCACTTCAATTAAACCTTACCACATACCCTACAGAGTACAGGGTGTGAAAAATGAAAGTGCTCATAAAAGTAGATCATAGACTTATCTGAACAAAATACAGTCCCCTCCATAATGTTTGGGACAAAGACATATTTGTTCTTCATTTGGCTCTGTACTCCACAATTTTAGATTGATAATCAAACAATTCACCTGTGGTTAAAGCACAACTGAACTTTGTGTAGTTACCTGGCCATGATAGGAGTCCAAATGGTGGCGAAATATGCTTGTTACCTCTGTGCTCCCCTGGAGTAATAATCCAGAATAGGGTATTTGTCGCTCTCCATTCACTTCTATAGGGCAGCTGAAACGGTCTCAAAATGACACTTCTAGCATGTATATGAACTAGAATGAAGCAGATTCTGTCAATACAAACAATAACAGTCCTTTTTTTTTGTGTAATTAAAATTACTTATAAAAGTACTATTTTCCTCAATGTTATTAGCAAGCTACCAGAAAAGACTAGAAAAACGTCAGCAGGTCGGTTTGTTTACCATAGATACAGGAACGCTTGCTGTAAGAGGACTTTTGTTTTCACCGCATATAAATGACAGCACTTTTTATATGTATTATTAGGGAGAAAAAATAGATAGATAGCACTCCGGGTAAGTAGAAACATAGCTTAATTTCATTTTTGGGTGACCTGCCCCTTTAAGACAACTAGACCCTGAAAAACAAGCAGAAGGCTGCAGAACAGGCCGGGTAGAGCATCTCCAGAGAAGATAGCACCTGGTGATGTTTGTGGGTCACAGACTTCAAGCAGTCATTGCATGCAAAGAATAATACAACATACTAAACATGACTACTTTAATTTACATAACATTAATATGTCCAAAGCATTATGGTGCCCTGGAATGGGGGCTATGTATAAAAAGTGCTATAATTTCTACATGGTGAAACCAAAATGTATAAGAATACCCTTTCATAAAAGCTGAGAGTCTGCACTTTAACCACATGTGAATTGTTTGATTACAAAGATAAAATAGTGGAGTACACAATTTTCTTGCCAAATCAAGAAAAAATATGTCTTTGTCCCAAACATTATGGAGGACACAGTATGATACCAGTGTCTAGCATTTATCACTTGGGTGTTACAGCAGAAAACTCTGGTTCCTCCAGACATTTGCATCATAATGCTTTATGAATGAATACATAAACTTGACACACACACACACACACACACACACAATAAACCCGGGCAATGCTATCTGAACACACTCTGACAGGCCTACAGAGTGCAGGGCTTTTCCTAACTTGACAGCCAGGAAGTCCACAGCTTAGCGAAGAATGAGGAAGTGGCCACATGAAAAGACTGACAGAGGAGGCAGAGCTTACTTCCTGTCAGGCAGGAAAAGTGGTTAGGAGGGGAAAGCGGGGGGTGGGGGGCGGAGGAGGGGGGGGTGCTTGGAAGCTTGACTGCAGAGAGTTTGCAGCAGCTGGGCCAAGTCTACTACATTCGTCCAGGATCCCTGGGTATGGCTCCGGGGCAGCATTTTGTCCGTTCTGTT